>JBAMCP010000794.1:0-36043 GCA_037075105.1 Lissocephala sabroskyi
GGGGCGATGTTGGAGGGAGAGAGGGGAAAGGGGGGTGGAGGGGGAGGGGGGGGGGGGGGGTTTTTTGGCTACGACAATTGATGACGAAGCGACGTGTTTGTTTTTGTTCCCGTCGCTGGCGAATTGTTTTTTTTCTCTCTGTGTGGACTTTTTATCTAGCCTAAGGCTTTGAGGGGGTGGGGGAGGCAGCTTGACGGTTTTGTTTGCACGGCGCGAGGGCGGAGCACGCCCCTCGGGCATGGCCGAGTGGGTCCTGTTGACAGTCGCAACCTGAGTTCCCCTACGTTTTCTCAGGCCAATCAACCGTGGCCATCGCCCACTCTCCCTCTCTCTCGCACTCTCCGGAGTTTTATTGCTTCCGGTGGTCAACAAGCAGTTGACTTCCCCGGGGAAGCTCAATTAAATTGACTTCTGATGGGCCCGAGCAGCCGATTCCTCCATCGATGAGTCCGAAGACGCAGGCGTCGCCGTCAGCGTCGTCGTCGCCGTTCGGTGATTCATCGGATTTCTGAGAAGTCGGCGGTTTCGGTTTAATTTAAATGCGCAAATTGCTCCTCCCCCCTCCGCTGGCGGGCGCTTGGGTTTTCACTTGGCGGGGGAAAAGAAAAGTTCGCTGGGCCCGGAAGAAAGGCCGACAAATGCAAATTTCACTCGCCCAGCGAATTCTTGAAAAACTTAACTGGTTTTTTTTCCCCCAATTGACCCACTACCCGCCACATCCCCCCTCCCTCCCCTCCCCCCACGCACAGACGAAATCGCGTTGTCAGATTCTCGGGCCGTTCAAACCCACGAAGCCTCATTTGGCGAGCGAGCTTTTAACTTTCCACTTGCCCACACACACACACACACACACACACACACAGACAGACAGACAGACAGACAGCTATTCACATTCACACCTTGGCGAATTGCGCGTTGTCCCCCCTCCCCCCGCGCGCGCTTATCCGCCGCTGGAGGTCGTTTTCGCTTGTTATGCTTTTCATCAGTCGCACCGTCGCGCACTTCGGTCATTGGACCGCAGCCGCTCCCCCCACCCCCCGGGGCGTGGCACGCGGCTGTCGCCCGCCGCTCGCCTAGGCAGGCCAGTGGGCCATGCAACGCGGGATTATCAGCTGAGGAAATGTTTGCCACCCCCCACTCCCCGCCTTGTTGATACCCAGAAAAGGAAACATTTCTCCATCTCCCCCACCCCCCAGAAATGACGCACTTGCAGTTTCTAGCTTCCCCGTTGCCGAGATAAGAGACCAAAAACAGCAGCCACTCGCTGCAGGGCTGCTGCACCCCCACCCCCAGGGCTGGGTTCTTGCAGCGGAACTGGGGTTCCATTATCAGCGTCAATCAGCCCATCCGCTGGGGGAGACCGACGGCACCCCAGTTGCGCGGCCCTCAGCTCGTGTCAGCTCTGTTTTTGCCAATTGATAACCCCCCGCGGGGTGCAGGGGGGGGGGGGGACGGCGGCCATGATAACCCCGGCGGTTGGGCGCGGGGTCACTCAGCCGCCCGTTGAGCTCGCCAGCTCAGTTGGCTGGCTGACGTGAGCGACGACAGGTGAACAGTTCCATTAATCCTTCTTCTTCTTCTTGTGTTTGTTGTCTAGCCAAGTGCAATTTTGACCAGGACACGAAGCCCCATCGACTGAGTCTGGACGTCGGCGACGCGGTTGTCATCCTCAAAGCCACCACCCACTGGTACTACGGCTACCGCCAAAAGTAAGTATCCCCGGGGAACCACCACGCATCGAATTTAGAGACCATCGAACCGCGTTAAATCCAAAGATAAATAATGTGATAAAAGTTTCCAATTGCTGAAGTAAAGCGGACTTAAGCAAGAGGAAGAGCGGGAGAGAAAAAGGAAGACAGTTCAACAGACGGACAGTTGGGCAGACAAACAGTTGGGCAGACGGAAAACTGATAGAGACGAACAGTTAAACAGACAGACAGTTGGACAGACAAACAGTTGGGCACCCGGACAGGACAGTTGGACGGACAGTCGGATAGTTGACCCAGACGCACAGTTGGATAGACGGACAGTTGAACAGTTCGACAGATGGACAGTTAGTACAGAAGGACAGTTGGGCAGACAGACAGTTATCCATGCGGACAGTTGGGCAAACGGACAGTTGGACACACGGAGAGTTGGATAGACGAACAGACGGAAAGTTGAACACACGGACAGTTGCACAGATTGACTCGTCATCTTGATAAAGACTATAAATTTTGTGCGCAGATTGCATCGAAACAAGAATTAATTTTACCCTTTACCCCTTTGCAAGAAATCAGTAATTCTTTACCCTTTACCCTTTTGCAAAGAAATAAGTAATTTTTTAAAAGTAAATCTGCAAATGATAATTGATTTAAAAATCATTAATTTTTTTGCTAATTGTTCCACAAAAACAGGAGAAACCCAAGAGATCCCAACAAAGACGACAATTGTAGGCGATTTCGACCATCAAACTTAGCTTACCCTTCTTATTTATAGGGTAGAAACTGCCCAACTGTCCGTCTGCCCACCCTGAAAGTTATTAGAGTAAAAGATTAAAATTGATGGAGATTCCCTACGAATATCTAAAGATCTAATGGAAGTCACTCCCCAGGAGCCCTAAAAAGCAGCTCTGCTTTAGACTCTAAAGATTGGAGAAAGAAATTCAATTATAGATTGTAAACAAATTCAAATTCGAACTGCTCAACTGTCCAAATTGTCTCAGCCACATTTCTGCCCACGACTGCCACCTGTTGGGGGTGTTTTCTTCTGGGCTTTCACTTCCCTCATGCATATTCAATTGGACAGTGGGACAGACGGACAGTTTAACAGACGGATAGATGAACAGACGGACAGTTGAACAGAAGAAATTCTGTCTGGCGGAAACGGGCAGACAGGCGACCTATAAATCAGGTGGCTGCGTTGGGCTGCGTCTCCGCCTCAGCGGAGTTGTTTACTCGTCTCCACTGCGTCCACATGTCGGCGGAGGGCAGCCGCGCAGAATACGCAAAGTTTCATCGAAATTCCCCTGAATTACCCAACCCCGCTCCGTCCGCCATCTGCGCCCATGTGGTGAGAAATTCCATCGCCCAGAATACAGAAATTCCAGAAAGAGTTCATTTGTCCAAATATTTGATCTGCCACTGCCCTTCCTCCTTATCAGACCCGCACAGGCACCCAAGGATGTGGAACTCGACTGACCCTTCGCTGCGGGGTCAGCTGAAGGCGACACATCGACGGCCATGGCGGTGCCGATGACTCGGACTCTCGCCCGCCTCTCCCGGCGCGTTAATCATCGGCCGGCGATAAAACCGTCGTGATAACCCGCAAGGGCCTCGGATCGATTGGGAGAGTGGGAAATGCGATTTGTAGTTAGGGATTTTCTCACGATGCGCGGACAGTTGGGCACCTGCGGAGATCGAGTGGATTGAGCGACGGCCGAAAGGGGAGAGGCTGGGAATGCCAGCGGCAATTAAGGCGGTCACCCCGCATGTCAAGCGGCGAATTGAGCCAAATTAAACATTCCATTTCATTGGCGAGTGTCACACTTTACGCGCACTTCCTCCCCAGAAGCCAGCGACAATGAACCGCCGCTGCGGCCCGGCGGTAATTCATCAACCGCAGCGGGCACCAATAAATTGTGTCATTGGGGTAGAGGGGCGGGGGAGGGGGTGCGGTCGGGGTGGGAACCGCTCCCTATCAAGAGAGAGAGAGAGTGGCTAATTTAGCTGTGCTTGCAGGGCCAAGGAGACGCGCGGCATTTTCCCCAAGTCCTACGTCCATTTGTGCGAGTATTCGCTGGTCAATGGCGAGTTCTGCATCCAGAGGACCGACATTGTCGAGGAGATCACCAAGGTCCTGCTAGAATGGGGCGCCATAGCCAAGAACTACTTCCTGGTGAGTCTGTGAAATCATGAAAAGTAGACACTCTCCTTGACCTTTTGACCTTCTTTAAACGCTAGAGCACCAATCCGAACTTCAAGGAGATCCGCAGGAAAATGAACGAGCTGAACAACAACCGCGCGGCGCTGATCTCCGGCAACCTGCCGGTGGATGAGATGCGCAAGGTGAAGCTCCAGGCCACCGGCCAGATCGACACCGGCAACAAGCTCCTCGGCCTCGACATGGTGGTGCGCGACGAGAGCGGGGATATCCTCGACACCAACAGCATCTGCACCACCGAACTCTACGAGCACCACGTCCAGGCCATCCAGCGCATCGACAAGGCCAAGGTAGCCACTCTGCCCCCTCCTGATCCGATCCTCATCTTCTCCCTTTGCTTGCAGCGTTTGAGCAACTCGAAGGGTAACGCGGTGAAGAGCGGCCACAACAAATACTCGCACAACATCCTGCTGCATGTGAATGCGTTTGTGTGCAAGTTCCAGGACGACTCGGACCTGCTGTTCACGCTGTTCGACGGCGAGACCCACAAGCCCATCAGCGAGAACTACGTGGTGAAGTGGTCGCGCACAGGCATCGCCCGGGACATCGACCAGTTCGACAACAACCGCGTCCTGTTCACGGACCTCAGCCGCAGCGACCTCAGCATCTCGAAGATGTACCTGGTGTGCTATGCCGTGCGCCTGGGGGCCATGGAGATGAAGGACTCGACGGACTCCAAGCGCACCAGCATCAGCATAGCCAACAGCGTCCTGACGGCCGCCAGCAGGAAGCACTCGCAGCTGTCGGTCAGCTCGAGCGGCTCGACGAGCAGCGCCGGGGAATACATACTGCGGCGGCCGTTTGGGGTGGCCGCCAAGGACCTCACGCCAATACTGGAGAAGGCCGAGGACTTCCGCGGCAGCCTGGACCTGCCGTTCATCATGTGCGAGAAGGACACCCTGGACGGCACTCTGCGCAAGCTGATAGCCAACAAGGACATCAAGATCGACTCGAAAGTGGCCGTCAGCGTGGAGGTGCTGCGCGGCGACATCAAGCAGATCCGCGAGGACTTCCCCCGGCTGGTCCACAACAACATCCCGGTGGCCCGCAAGATGGGCTTCCCCGAGGTCATCCTGCCCGGCGACGTGCGCAACGACCTCTACCTCACCGTGTGCTCCGGCGAGTTCGCCCGCATAGCCAAGACCTCGGAGAAGAACGTGGAGGTGTCGATCTGCGTGGCCAACGAGCAGGGCCACCTGGTGCCCGGGGTGATGAGCATCGGGGCCGGCCTGCCGCCCATCGATGAGTACAAGTCGGTGGTCTACTACCACGAGGACAAGCCCAAGTGGCAGGAGACCTTCAAGATCCACCTGCCCATCGACGAGTTCAAGCAGTGCCACCTGCGGTTTGTGCTCAAGCACCGCAGCTCCAGCGAGCAGAAGGACCGCTCGGAGAAGCCCTTCGGCCTGGCCTACATCCGCCTCATGCAGCGCAACGGCACCACCATACCCCAGGGCCAGCATGTCCTGGCCGTCTACAAGATCGACCACAAGAAGTACGACAAGTCGGTGGCCAATTGCTACATGGAGCTGCCGGCCACGGTGGCCGCCCTGCAGGGCACCAAGCCCTCGATGAACGGCCTGTCGCTGCTGCCCAAGGACCAGTTGACCATTTGCGTGAACCTCTGCAGCACCAAGCTCACCCAGCGGGGTAAGAAGGTCCTTTTTAAAGTTGGGGAAGTGTAAACGTTTGTGGTTTTTTTAGAGAGTCTGCTGGGCTTGCTGAACTGGTCGGCCAACAAGCAGTCGCTGGAGAAGTCGCTGAACGATCTGTCGGAAGTGCCGGGGGAGGAGCTGGTCAAGTTCCTGCAGGACATTCTGGACGCCCTGTTCAACATCCTGGTGGACAACGACGAGCCCGCCAAGTACGACCAGCTCGTCTTCATGAGCATCATCTACCTGATCGAGACCGTGTCCGACCTGAAGTACCAGCTCTTCCTCAACGTCCTCGACGTCTACATCAACGAGAGCTTCTCGGCCACCCTGGCCTACGGGTAGGATATACCCATCCCTGCATATCCTATCAGCTTTCAAGTGTCCGTTTTTGATCGCAGCAAACTGATCGACGTGCTGATGCGGAACATTCGGGAGGCCATCAGCCCGCACGAGAAGTCCGCCGACGGCTCCGAGCTGGAGGAGCGGCCCGAAGTCCAGCGCCTGTACAAGACGACCCGCTACCTGCACTACATCATGAAGTTCATGATCCGTTCGCGGATGCTGTACGCGGAGATGAACTGCGCCTCGGACTACGACGACTTTGCCACGCGGCTGCACGAGCTGCTCAAGATGTTCATCAACATGATCGGCTGCCCCAGCAACCTGCTCAAGTCCGAGGGCGCCCTCCTCAAGAACCTCCACATCATAGCCACCGACTTGATGCAGGTCTTCGATCCCGAACGCCTCAGGTGAGCAGAATTTAATAGGAATTATGTACTACTGCCTGTTCTAGGATGTAATAGGTTTATATGTTGGATAAAGAAGAAGTCCCCAAAGACACTCCAACGAACTTACATTGTCCGTTTGTTTGCTTGTCTGAGTGTCCATCTGTCCATATCTTAAGAGCTGGAGTAACCTAAACGTCCCTCTACTAGGAAATAATAGGTTTATTTGGAGGTATCTTAGATAAAGAAGAAGTCTTCATAGACGCTTCAAGGGAACCTATTCTGTCCGTTTGCTTGTTTGTCTGAGTGTCCATCTGTCTTTATCCTAAGAGCTACAGGAACCTTAAGGCTTGGGTGTATGTTAAATAGAGGACTTGCCGTAGACCTTCCAAAGTTATCCTAAATAATATCAATCCATCCAGTCGGATTAACCTGCCTGACTGTTAGTTTGTTTGTCCGTATGAACAAAAGAATCTCTGCGATTTGAAGGCTAACGAAATCAAATCTGAACAATAGAAATCCATCTAGTCAGATCCGTCTGTCTGTATCTCCGTTTGAACATAAGGAGCGGATTCCAAAGACTACAAAACTTTGTGTAATCAGTTATATTGAAGCTCGATATTAATATATTTAATATCATATTTCCAAAGCATTTTAATGTGTTTAGTTTTCACAAATAAGCCTTTGAGTCTGTGAAGAAAGCTCGTGGGCTATAAAAATATCTTAGCATACGAAATTCCTTTATTTATAATTCTTTTACCGTTTATAATTTCAAAACCAGAAGACCATACAAATGTTAGAGTTGTAGCAAAATCAGTGTGACCGTATATCACAAAGCGGCCATCTAAGCACTGTGGCAACTCTCACAGTGCCCGCCAAAACAAATTGCATTCAAACTGGGAAATGTCGGGCCAGCCCGATTTTTTCTTTTAACTTCCCTTAATTTTCATGGCGTTCGTTTTCAGCGTGGTGATTGTGGAGATTTTGGAAAAGTTCCCGCCGCGCCGGCTGAACCAATCGAAAATGGGCTGCATCAAGGACTTTGTGAACACGAAGTTGTTCAGCCTGCCCAAGTGCCGGGCCATCCTGCTGCCGGTGTTCTGCAAGCACATCAAGGACCACATCGACAACAAGGTCGAGGTAAGCGCACCGTGGGCTGGCCCACCTGCATCCTGTCCAGCCAGCGAGACACACGCAAAATTAAAACTCATCCAAACCACGGCCCTCGCTGGCGCCACCTGTGACTAATTTTCCGAGCTCGCATTTTAATTCGCCACTCGCCGCCGCCGCCTGTCAACGACTAATCGAATCCTGGGAACGCCCATTGAGTTTTAATTTTGCCTGTCTTTCGATTGATTGATTGTTGTATTGGCCTGCGTAGCTAGCAAAGCAGTTTGAATTTTGTTCTAAGCATGATTTTTGTTATGTTTTGTGTTTTGTTCGTCCACCTTAGTGATCCTTAGTTCTTAGCTGCCCCCCCCACCCGCTGGGATCTCTCGAGCACTTTTAGTTTAGTAACGCACCGTCTGAGATCCCGGCCCACCGATTTGTAAATTGTCTCACATCACCGAGCAGAGCGGTTCGTCCTTCTTGCGTAGAATTGGGCGTCCTTGCACGCAGACGCCGTCCACCATCTCACTCATCCCCACGCTCATCCAGACAGCCACATCGGTAACCCAATCCCATCACGACTAAACTAAATGTTTAATTTGTGTCGAGGACCTCCCGAGGGTCCTCGGGTCGCTTTGTGTTTGTTTCAACCTCTCGCTGTGATCGATTTGTTTCTCTCTCTCTCTCTCCCTCTCTGTTTCTGTGTCCACATGGAATCGAACACTCACACACACACACACGCAAACACACATTGCTGTGCTTTACCCACAAATAGGGCGCCTCGAATCCTGACATCTGTCAGCAAGAAAAGAACCTTTCCAAAGCCGCCAAAGTGCTCGGACAATTAAAGTCCCAACTCCACACTCGCGAGACAACCGCCAAGCAAAAGGTAACGTCCCCCGCCCCCGCCGCATTAACTGCACGATTGTTCAACTGCTCAGCTGCCCAAGTGCGCAGGGGGCCGCCGGCCGCCAGCTTTAGGTTAAGGAAGCTTTTGTTTGATGTTCTCGACTAAAAAAAACTCCCGTTAAGCGCCAAGGACACGGTCAAGGGGGAGGGCAATCCCAAGGGGAGGGCGAGTGCTGAGTTTCTTACTAATCTCACCATCTCACCGCCAGATTGCCGAGTGCATCAACATCATGAACAACATCCTGAAGCTGCTGCACCGCCAGGACGTGGGCCCCACCCACAACGACATCCGGGACATCATGATTATCCTGCTGCGCACGGTAATGAAGCTGGCCCACTCCCTGGACCGGGACACCGGGCTGGTGGGCAAGTTCTTCGCCATTATGCTGGGCATCCTGCAGCGCATGGACGCCAGCCACTACGAGTATCTGGTCAAGGATTTGCAATACCACTTCGAGCTGAAAGAGTTTGTTATTGAAATCCTTTTGGTCTTTGAGACGCTCGTCTCGCCGCACCAGAAGGCCGTCTTCCCGCGCGACTGGATGGACATGATCATGCACCAGAACACAGTGATCCTGGGGGCCCTGCAGCACTTGAGCATCGTGATCACCGACAACTTCCTGGTGCCCTTCGAGAAGCAGATCTGGTCGAACTTCTTCCAGTGCTCGATAGCCTTCCTGGTGCAGTCGCCGCTGCAGCTGAACGACTTCAACGACAACAAGCGGCAGATTGTCTTCGCCCGCTACCGCGACATCCGCAAGGACACTGCCAAGGAGATCACCAAAATGTGGTTCCAGCTGGGCGAGCACAAGCCCAAGTTCGTGCCCCAGCTGGTCGAACCCATCCTGGAGATGAGCATGATCCCCGAGACCCAACTTCGCCGCGAGTCCATCCCCATCTTCTTCGACATGATGCAGTGCGAGTTCTACAGCTCCCGCCTGGAGGTGGAGAGCTACGGCGACACCAACCGCAACCGGGCCAACTACAAGGCCAACTTCAGCGAGTTCAAGACCGCCATGATCGAGAAGCTGGACATACTCATCGGGGCGGGTAAGCGACCTCCAACTCAGGATTTGTCTAGAGGTTCTAATGTATTTTTTGTTAGGCAAGGGCGATGCGGAGTACAAAGCGCTTTTTGAGCAGATCATGCTGGAGCGCTGCGAGACGCACAGCACGCTGAGGGTGGAGGGCACGAAGTTCGTGGAGATGGTGACGCGGCTGATGGACAAGCTGCTGGAGTACCGCAACATCATACAGGACGAGAGCAAGGAGAACCGCATGGCCTGCACCTTCTCGCTGCTGCAGTTCTACTCGGACGTGGACCTCAAGGAAATGTACATCCGCTACGTCTACAAGCTGTGCGACCTGCACATGGAATTCGAGAACTACACGGAGGCCGCCTTCACTTTGAAGCTGCACATGGAGCTGCTGCAGTGGACCGAGTCGGAGCTGTCGCCCCAGCTGCGCTCCTTCCGCCACAGCCGCCTGCGCACGCACCGCGAGCTGAAGGAGGCGCTGTACTTCGAGATCATCGACTACTTCGACCGCGGCAAGCAGTGGGAGTGCGCCATCGACATGTGCAAGGTCCTGGCCCAGCAGTACGAGAACGAGATCTACGACTACATCAAGTTGGCTAGCCTTTTAAAGAAGATGGCCGAGTTCTTCGAGAAGATCCTGCACGATTTGCGGCACTCGTCGGAGTACTTCCGCGTGTCCTTCTATGGGCGCGGCTTCCCGCGCCTCCTGCAGAACAAGGTGTACATTTTCCGCGGCAAGGAGTACGAGCGGCTGAGCGACTTCTGCACGCGCATTGTGGCCCAGCACCCGCAGGCCGAGCTCATGCAGACCCTGGAGGCTCCCGGCGAGGAGATCACCAACAGCGACGGCCAGTTCATCCAGGTGAACAAAGTGGAGCCGATCATGGACGAGAGCCTCAACAAGTTCCACGACAAGATGATCTCCAACGAGATCGTCAAGTACTTCACCTCCAACAACGTGCAGAAGTTCAAGTTCTCGCGGCCCTTCCGCGACAGCAGCGGGGCCGGCGGGCCACTCGACGATGTGCGCAGCCTCTGGCTGGAGCGCACCGTCCTCGTGACTCAGTTCCCGCTGCCTGGGATCCTGCGATGGTTTCCGGTCGTCGACAGCCGCACGTTCAAGATCTCGCCGCTCGAGCTGGCCGTGGAGACCATGAAGGCGGCCAGCAAGGACATACGCGACTTGGTTATCCAGTACAAGGGCAACGACAGCCTGGCCATCAACCCGCTGTCCATGAAGATCTCTGGGATCGTGGACCCCGCGGTCATGGGCGGCTTCATCAAGTACGAGGAGGCCTTCCTCACGCCCGAGTACCTGGACGAGCATCCCCACGACAGGGAGCTTATCGAAGAGCTGAAGGACCTCATAGCCTCCCAGATTCCCCTGCTGGAAGTGGGTGAGTACAGAGGAGTCCTTGAGGAACGAGTGAGCCTGACTGACTTGTGAATTTCCTTGCAGCCATTGCCTTGCACCGGCAGCGAGCGCCTGAGAGCCTGCGCGCCTTCCAGGACCACCTGCAGTCCAGCTTCGAGACGATGCAGCAGCACGTGGAGTCGCGCTACGGCCGCCGCACCTGCGACCTCAAGATCGAGCGCGACTCGGTGGTCATGCGGCGCAACAATTCCTACCTGCCGCCGCACTTTGACGGCTGCGGCAACCGCCTCTCCGAGACCAGCATGGGCTCCTCGGAGTAAGTCCTTAAGACCTCCCCTCGTCCTTTTGCTCATTTCTTTTCCCCTTTGCAGTAGCGGCCTGTCGAAGTCCACGTTCCTGCCGCGGCCGCCCTCGAACTCCATCAAGTCGACGCTCGTCAATCTGGGCTTCAATTCCAGGTGAGTAGGACAGCAGCCGATGGGGCAGGATTTCCAAATAACCGAAATATTTGCCGGCCCAACTTCATTTCACGCTTTCAGTTTGAGACTTTGAGTTGCCTTTCGTTCGCCTTGCATTTGTTTTTTTTTTTCTGTTGGCTTTCATTTATTTCTTTGCCTTTTCGTTTGCCCCATCGTTCCGCCCTTTCGCACAGGCCCAGCCTAGGACACTCGCCCAGCACCAAGAGCAAGCACAAGGACAAGACGCCGGCCAAGCGCCGCTCCACGAAGAAGGTAAGCCGTCGGCTCTTTAGCCCCGCAGCCTCAGCTTTTCAATTTCTTTCCTGTCTGCTCTTCAGCTGGATCGGGAGAGCCTCAGCCTGCCGGTGGCCAACAGCCAGTGGTACACGCCGCCCTTGACCACCATAACCTCGACGCCGGAGAAGGAGATCAACACGTCGCTGGCCTCGCTGGCCAGCGCCTCGAACTGCTCGCTGGCCAGCGGCCCCAAGACGCCGGATCCGCGCGTCCTCACCGAGGAGGTAAACAGGCAGTCGCCTTGGAAGTCTTCAACTAAACGGTTGTTGTTTTTAGCTGACTCCAAAGAGGCCGCTGCGCTCGGAGAAGGAGAAGGAGCGGCGCATTTCCCGGCCGGCCAGCATAGCCACGCCCACGACCAGCATGAAGAACTTTGCCGACAACCGCTCGCTGTCCGAAAGCAGCAACCGCAACTCAGTTGGTGAGTGGGCAAGGGAATTTCCAGCGTTTGGTCCAGAGAGTTAACGATTCGCCCTTGTAGAGACCACAGACTCGACCTCGGAGGAGGACACACGACCGCCGCCGTTGCCGGCCAAGACGCGCGACTCCACCGACTTCACCAGCCTCACCCAAAGCCTGGACTGGAATCCCAACGGCTACGCCCTGCTGAGCGCCCTCGCCACCACCTCCAGCAGCAGCAGCACCACCCTCACCACCATGACGAAGACCAGTATTATCAACGCCACCTACGAGTACGTGGAGGCCACCAACTTCAGCGCCACCACCACTACAACCAGCAGCAACCAAGAGGGCAACAAGCCGCGCCCGCCCACGCCGCCGCCGAAGCCGTCGCGCAACAGCAAGCACATTCCATAAGAGTCCGACCGCTGGAGCGGCGATGCCATAAATGTTCAAATCTGTCAACGAGCCAACTCACCAAGTGCCAAATAGAGGATCGGCCGCCGACCGTTCGAGGGTCCCCGCTTTACACCCAAGTGCCTGCCCGTTTTCACTCTCATCTTTAAGGATTTTTATGTTGACCATACGACCACCGCACCAATCGAGTCGATTCGGAGAAGCAAACCGTTTTCGAAATTAGCCAAATTTACACGATCTTTTATACGACAATCAACTCTTTTTCTACGCGCACGTAAATTAGCAGATAAGACTAAACTAGCTTTACATTTCGATGTATTTACCCATTTTACTCTATCGAGAAAAGTCGATATGCAATCTTTTATATTAGCCTGTGCAAGTGGTAGATGTATTTATGTTATTCATGTTTATTTCGCGATCTGTGTATCGGCCAAAGATTAAGCAATAATAAAGTTAAAGAACAAACACCAAATTAGCGAATTCTCAACTAAACTCTGAAGTAGCGGGTGGCGCCATCTAGGTACGAACTGCTGCAGATGGTCACGTGTAGATGGCGCCAGTGGTTGCCTACCGGAAATCGAGAAATTGAAGACGTGAGTATTTAATGCCAAATTGATCTCAATTAGAAGATCGTGCCTTACAGAATTTATAATGGGAGTTACTTTTAAAATTTGATGATCGGTTCCCGCTTCAAAGTTCAATTTTCAGTTTGAAATATCTCGAAAACTAAGCCAGCCACAACAAAGGTAAACAATGTTTTGAAGAGGTTAAAAGGTCAGCTTTAAATGTACTTATTCATTTTCTAGCTATTTTCCAAGTAATAGAAACTAGGCCGTGATAGGACGTTAAAATTTTAACCAACTATTTTCAGGAATTGAAAAGGACTTCAGCCGAAGGATACAACCACATAGAGCTCATAATGACAACCCACTTGAAAATCGGTCCAGCGGTTACCGAGATATTAGCGTTTGAAAATTTTATCCACCTCCTTCTGATTTCTGTTCGCCTGGTACTTTTTCAGATTTTGGAGGGTCGGTTTTCGGAATTTTTCAGATCCGTTTTGCGGCCGAGCTAGGTCACGTGGGGCTACTACAATAACAACTACAACTACACTAACAACAACAACTCTACGTGAGTCTACAAAAACAAAAACAACGCCAGAAACAACAACAGCAACGAAGATACTAATTTTATGGGATAAAATCAATGAGGGCGCAAAAACTGCAACAATAAGTTGCATTACAACAATAACATCAACAGTAACGACAGCAACAACCATTTACAACAACAATAAACGCTATTCAATAATAATTTATTAACAACAAAATACTGGCGCCATCTGTAGGCGATCGGCAGAAACAACGTTGTAGGCGTTGATCAGTTGCAGCAGTTTGTTAGTAGATGGCGCCAGTCACCGCCTTTAACATAATCAATCATAAACCAAGCTACATCGATATATCCACAAATGCGCGTTTATTTGTATGTTCAGTCAATAAACATAACACTCGCTTTATTTAAATCGCCGGCGGATTAATCTTCTCCCCACGTGAATTATCACAAGAACCCCAAAAGTATGCTGCGTTTTGTTTGGCGGAATTCGAACTGCGCTTGTTCGAAAGTCGAAATTCGCAGCCACCGTCGGTTAAGAAATTCGAAATTCGGTTTGGTGGTTAACTCGTATTTTATTTTTTGGGCTCGTCGAGCGAGAATAATGAACACAAACACAAGGATACATGTAAATAAATAGAGTTGAGTAGGATAAGTCGATGCGGAATGAGGCGGCTTAGTGGGCAGTTTGAAACTCGAAAAAGGCACAAGGATTTCAGTTGTTTAAATGTCAAGCTTAGCTTAATTAATTGTTAATTAGTCCTAATGAAATGCATTTGAATGGTCATTCGTTGTGGCGGCGGGGTCCTGGCAGGCGTAGCTCCGCAGGCTTGAGACGAGTCGAGACTTTCACGGGATTTCAGATGTGCAGGTCGACGCAGATCTTGGAGTTGCGGTTCTGCTTCTGGCTGACCTCCAGCACTTGGAACATCTCCTGCAGGGCTTCGTTGGTGCTGGTCTTGCGGCGGTTGCGTCGGAGGGTCACGCGTCCGGACTTGAACTCGCGCACTAAAGCGTCAAGACCTGCAAAGGATTCGCCTAAAGTTCCAGCACAAAACACAGCAAGTTTTAAGGCTACCGACTACCGGGTTGGGGAGGGAGTCAGTGGGAACCACTCTGGTTGCATGCGGTTAGATTTCTGTTAGGAACACAACAAAAAACACGGCTACTTACCCAGACTCCGCCTAGGACCCCCCACTGTGGCTGAGGTGCGAGCTAAGCCCCCAGGAATCTAACCGAGGGAACTACCCGTATAAATCAGAGAGGCGATGATGATGGGGGGAGGACGACCTAAGCCCTCCGCCAGCAGGCATTCAACAAATGTCAACGGCAACAAATGAAGGCGCCACACACACAGCGGTGGGTTCGGCAGAGAAAAGACCATGAAAGTCGCTGGGTGTGTGTGTGTGTGTGTGTGTGGGTGTGTGAGGTGTTTGTGTGTAAGTGGCGCAATAAAACACGGAAATATAAAACGCACAAATAATAATAATAAGCCAGTCAGCCCGCCGCCAGTCATCATCCCAGGGACGAAGCTGTCCTGCCAAGAATCACACCAAGGGGAGGGAATCCGCCGCCCCCCTGAAAATAATAAATTGCGTCTTCGTCTTCGAATTTGATACGCTCGGCTGGGGGGAGGCGCGCTGGGCAACATAAAGCAAAATAAGCCACTTGAAAAATGTGTAAAAATGTACGAAGAATGCGGAATGCTGACACGTTTAAAGCCCGGCGGCCGGTGGGCGGGGCCGGCGCACAACAGCCCAGTGAATTGACTGCCTCCAGGAGCTTCTGGCTTTCTGGCTGGCCTGTTGCCAGGGCCGCCGATGGCCGTCCTCGCTGGCCTGCAGCAACCCAAATCAAATTTAAGTTCTTGACGTTACGCATACGCCACGTGGAGAGAGGGGGGGGGGAGGGGGGGCAGCAGGTGGCTCCGATTGAACCGGAAATGCCCAGCTCGTGCGCCCGGCTTGCGGTTGACAACACATGTGCGTGTCACTCTCTCCGAATCTGAAAGGATATTGGCATTTGCCCCCCCTCACCCGTCGACGGTCCTGCTTTTTTCAAAGTCAATTATGTCGATGCCGAGCTGCACTGGCCGACGGATCGACGGATTCGTTGTTAGGTCCTGGCTGGCAACATTTATTGAAATTTCATTCGCTCGGGCGAGACCGACGGCCGGGCAGCGACGCCGACTGCGCAGCCAGCATCGTCGTGGCCTGGCCGCCGTTCTGGGCCAGTCGGCAGCTCAAACGCTTCATGTGGCCCAAGAAGTGCGCGCGCGTTTTCCACATCGCTTCACGCAGTGCTGGGTGAAAAAGTGGCAACAGCGTCTGTCCGTCCGCTCGGTGGCTCACAATCAGCGCGCTGATTGACACTCAATGTGCATTCGTTACGTATACGCAGCGTCGGCGCATGCAAATCGGAAACGGAAGTGCTTAAAAACGAAGCCCGCCCGCCAGTCGGCTCGGCTGCCTCCGCCCCTTCCTCTTTGCCTTGAACTTCGCCCCCGCAAGGTAAGTCGTCGGTCGGTCGATACTTCCCCGCCGGATGACCAGCAGTTGCCCTCATTTCGGAGAAAAGTCCCGCGCGCGTCCTTTTTTACAACCAGTTGATTAGGTGCGGGTTTGTGGGTCCCTTTGTGCTCCTTTTGGTGGGCAACTGCAGCGCCGCAAATGCGGAAATTGAAAAACCCAACGAGATCCTTCAAGTGCACTCGTCAACGCCGTCACTGTTTGTTGGGGCGCCACAGGTGAGCTCCCCCCACCCCCCACCCTCTCGCTAATTACATTTCACAGCCATTGTCTGCCGAAGGGATGGCCAGGGGGGGGGTTAAAAAGCCTGCCTAGTAACTCAATTAGTGAGTTGCCATTGAAACAAACGAACGGCCAACAATGGCCGCCAAGTACCGTTGCTCACTGTCACCGCCCCGCCCACAAACCCAATTACAATGGCAGACAATGCGCTCGTCGAGCGGCAAGGGACAAGGTCGATGAAGGACTCGATAGCGAGTCACACGGCCAGCAACAAGTTGGATGAGCGCGGCTCCTCCGAGCAGACAGATTTGGCGGTGGACTTGGGCAGACGGGGAGTTGTGAAGAACCTCGGCTGTCCAACCTTATAGACTGAGTCTATACCAACTCAAAAAGCAGGTGGTAAGGTCGGTGGTTCGAGAGAAAAGAGATTTGTCGGTTTTATACCCTTTACCCTAGGAAGGGTATAATGCGATTCTCCGAAAGTAGGGCACTTGGAGGAGAAGTCGCAGAGATCTCAAATGAGGCCTCCAATGTGGTAACAATGGTGAGAGTAAGCAATCTTACCATATGTCTGTCTGTCCGTCTCTCTGCGCATAGAAGCTAAAGGATCTAAGAGACTACGAACTTGGGCAAACAACTTTGGAACTTGGACTCATTATATCTGGAGGGAGGCTGATAAGAAGTATTCTTCTTGATGCCACGCCCCTTTTCCGATTTAATAATTTAAATGTGATTTTGGTCTGTATGTCTGTGGGTTGGGGGAAATTGGGGAGGGACGCCTTTTGATGGACCCAAAGCAGAACGAACTTGAAACAATAAAAGTGAACAGTGAAGTGAAGGCGCAATGAACGGGAAATGACACTAGTTGCCAGAGTTGCCATCTCATGGAAAACAACTACAAAGCTGTCTACATGTGCATTTGTGTCTACTCTGTGCATTCTCCAGACTCGGTTAATTCTACCGACAAAGTGGATTAATTTTAATGATTCTACCGACTTAGTGGATTCTTCTGACCCTGTAGAGTATCCTGACTCCCAACCGTGTAATAGATTCTACCAAATGGCAGCCCCGACCAGTAAATAAAATACCCCGAAAAAGGGTATTGCAGAGCAGGGAGCACCACAGTCGGGCATACTCGATTCTTAGCAAACAAAATTACTTCAGTGTTCACCAAGGAACCAGCAGACCTTGGAGTCTCGGTCCCAGACCCTGAGGACCCCTCTACAGGGAAGTAGGGTAAAAAACGTTTGTTCCCTGTTAGGCTGAGTGGTCGCGCGGTTTGGACCTTGGTGTCTCGGTTTAGGTCCTTAAAACCCCCTCGCTATACATAATAATCAAGGAAAGGGCGTTTGTTCCCCACTCGACTGAGTTGTTTGGGTTGCCCGTCACCAGACAAAACGCTGAGTATGCAAATGAAGGGGCGCCACGAAGAGACTGAGCTGCGAGTTGCGGGGCTGGATTGACGTACCTGTTGCTGCCTGGGGCTGTACCTGTTGCTTGACGTGGTCGATGACCTTGTCGCCGGGCCCACGCTGCAGGCTGTGGGCGGCAATGAGGTCGGCCACGCTGCCGCTGCCCGCGCCGCTGGCGGGGCTGCTGTAGAGCAGCTTGCCCGGCAGAGGAGGTGGCGGAGGCGGCGGCAGCAGAGGCATTGAAGCCTTGTCCGAGTCCTGCGGCTGGTGGTGCTGCTGGTGGCGGGCGAGCTCCTGT
Source organism: Lissocephala sabroskyi (assembly GCA_037075105.1). NCBI lineage: Eukaryota > Metazoa > Arthropoda > Insecta > Diptera > Drosophilidae > Lissocephala > Lissocephala sabroskyi. Next base: position 17,871 of record JBAMCP010000794.1, read on the forward strand.
TCGGCGTGGTCGGCACGTGCGGTTGCCTGGCGCAACTGCTCCTCGAGGATTTCCAACTTAAGTTGTAATTTTTTTAGTTCATCGTTAGTACTTTTGGCTATAGCCGCGTCCATTAAACTTTGCTACAGATGCGGAGAGAACGGAACGAAAAGAGGCGGGCGGTGGGCAGTTGGGAGGCGGGGTGGGTGGCAGGCGAGAATTAGTACAGAACAGAATTAGTGAAATTGAGATCAACGAAAGCACAAAATGGAAGAGTGAGCGGGTAAATGGGCAGATGCGGACAGCGGTTAGGCAAGGCAAGCGCGGCCAGCGAGTCGCTTACTTGGCGCCTTCAGGTCCACCAGCACCGTTTACACAACCGACACCAGCAATCAGTAGGACACTCCAGGCCCGGACAGATGGTGGGGGAGATGGGGAGAATGAGGTGAGGTGGGTGGGGCGAGCGGGCAGCTCAGTTATTTCTAAAGATGCTCGAGAGCGGCTTGAAGATGTCAAACACGCTCCGCGGTTGCTAATCCCACGGACAGAGTAGACAGAGTAGAGAGAGTTTGGCCTGAGAACTGCTCAACTGCACTCACCATCTCCACAATGCGCTCGTTGTGCTCGCGGGCCTGCTGCTGCACTTGGTCCTTGATCTCCTCGAACTCCACAGTGGCCCGCAGCGCGGTGGGCGAGGGCGAAGGCGTCGATCCGCCCGGCTGTCCGTCGGTCAGGTCCCTGGCCTTGGCCGTCAGTTCGTCGTTCCGCTGCTTCAGCTTGATCAGCGCAGCCTCCATTCTAAAACAAATCAGTTACTCAAAGGACCTTGAACTGACCTCACTCACTTACTTTTGGCTGGTCTCGACGCTCTCCTTCATGTTCTCGGTGAGCAGCTTGGCCACTTTGGTGAGGTTGGCGTTCTCGGTGCGCAGGACTTCATTGTCCTCCTCCAGCTGGTGTTGCTGCAAGCGGAGAATCAAAGATAAAGCCAGAAAAAGCAATCGTCCTTCCCCAACTCACGTGCTCGATGAGGTCGGCCATCTTCTCGTTGGCCTCGTACAGCTGCAGCTCGACGGCAGCGGTGGTGTTCTTGAGGGCGAGGAAGTCCTCGACGAGCCGCTCCACCAGCCCCGTGGTGATGCTCACGCCCGCGTTGGCGTCCACGTCCACCAGGCTGTCCAGGTCGTTGCTGCCCTGCTGCATGATCTTGAGCAGGTTGCGCTTGAGCTCCGCCGAGCCCAGCAGCGAGCTGGGGCCGCGCGGGTCCTGCCGCTTCTCCCGGAGATGCTCCAGTTCACTGGTCAGGCTGCGGGGACAACAAACATAAGACAGACAGCCAAGGGGAGGGAACATCAAGCCTACTTGTGGATCTGGTCGACCTTCATTTTGTGCAGCTTGTCGAGGGCGTTGCGCTCGTTGTGGGTCTTCGTGAACTTGGCACTCAGCTCCTTGACTTGGGCCTCGAACGAGGTCTGGCGCTGCTGCAGGACCTCCAGGTCCGCGCTTAGCTTGTCGTGCTTCAGCTGCAGCTCGTCCTGCGAGGCTTTCTCTGTCGCACGAGAAGGATTAATTAGGCAATCTCTGTCTACCAGTCCGACTTACGTTCGGCGATCTCCAGCTGGAGGGCCTTGTTCTCCTCCTTGAGGGCGATGTTGTCCTCGAGCAGGGTGAACATGTCGTGCTCGGGGTCCTGCTCGTTGTAGTCCGGCTCGCGCACGCGGCTCCGGCTGCGCGTCTTGGCCTCCTGCGACCGGAACTTGGCCACCGGAATGCGTCCGCGTCGCTCCATCGCTCACCTAACCGGGAGAAATTGAAGATTAAGTTTCGTTTCTTGCTTACGTGCTTCGAGTTACCGTTATCCTCAGCCCGCTTAGGTTCTAGGAAATGCGCATGAGTGTGTGTGTGTGAGCCTTCACCTGAGCTTAGTTTATGGGTGGGTGGGGGGTGGGGGGAGTGAGTGCCGCATGCCGTGAAAATAAAACGCAGTTGCCTTGTTGGTTTTTCTTTGTTTCTTTTTGTGGTTTTATTTTTTACTTTTATTTATGCCGTTTTTTGTTATTTCGCCTTTTATAATTTACTTGCTGTTGCCCCCAAAGTCCTTCGTTTTTTTGATTTGGAAAGTCGACGAAACGGGGGAATGGGGAGGTTGAGAGGGCATTTGAAATGCCGCCGAAAGAGGGTTGCTACGAAACTACTGGAGCACTCGGAGTGCTCGACGGACCCTCGGGGGTCCTCGCTTGGCTTTTACACTATTTGCGTTTAATTTCCGTTCTTTTTTTTGGCGCAGAAGCGTTTGCTTTTTTCTTGTTACACTCGATTAATTAATTAAATTATGTATTTTTGTTTCTTATTCTCCATTGCTAAGTGTCTTATTTGTATATAATTTTCCTTTAAATAATTTTCGTTTTTGTATAAATAAATCTGTTTTTTTTTTTTCACTTGAAGTGTAAAAATAAAAAAAATAAATAATAACGGAGAAAATCCTTTTTTTCTCTTCTTCAATTTGTGTGTTTGCGGTAAACAAAAAATAGCAAATTTCATTTAATTTTTTTTGTTTTTTTTTTTTGGTTTTTTAAGTTTTCCGTTTATACAAAAATATCTAATCAAAGTTGCGCCCTTGGGGAGCTCCTGCGTTCACTGGTGTCCTGTTTTTTTTTTGGGATCAAACAATCGCAGCTTTGCGGGGGAATTACTTGCGTCTTTTGTCTTGCTTGCTTTAAATTATCTTTGGATATTTCCGCGGGTTGCCTACTCTAAACTCACTTTGCTCTGTGATCCTTTCGTATTTTACAAGTGCACGCGGCCGTCTCGGGATTTGCCTACAATGCTTAATTGTATTACAATAGATTTCAGTTTATGGATAAATACGAGTTTACAATAATACTAATCTTGTATACATTCGACCGATTCGGATCGGATCGGCTAAAGAACTTAAATGTGGGGCAGGGGAGATTCCAGTGGTAGAAAATAAATAATACATGAAATGCAAATGCAAATTAATAGTTTTTGTACTAAATGGTAAAAAATATAAAGACCCTCTCCTCAGAGAGAGAGAGGAGAAAAATTCATCGGTTCTGGCAGAAACAGAAATTAGATTCATATCGTTTGCTTTATATATATATCTGTATATATTGTTTATATATATTTGTTGGGGTAAACATTGAGTCGGTATCTTGATTGAAGTCGATGTTCTTGGTTTTGTGATGTTTGCTTCGTGTCTTTGTGGCAGGGAGGGGGCTCCAATTCGCACCGAGGAGACCTATCAATTTAGACGAAAACCAGACAAAAGATCCCAATAAATAAAACGGAATTACATCAACGGGTTAAACTCAAATCAAGTGCTTGTGTGTCACTCGATAAAACTGAAAGGCGCTACAGTCAGACGCCCGGGACTGTACACGAATACGAAATTTTCTGGTTCTGGCATTCGGGTGTGGGGACTTCGGTGGTCCCTTATTTCGGAAATACAATTAGCAAAAAATAACTGTACGAACGCAATGCTCCGTCCTACCGGAGATCATGTACAAATTTTGCCATGGGACTTACAAACGAAATTTTGCAATGCCTGCCATCGGGGATTGCTGGTCGAGTATTGTGTGTGTGAATGTGTGTGTGGGTGTGTGTGTCTGTCTACAAAAGATTCTCGATGAAAAGCCGCAGCTTGTCAATGAACGGCCGGCGGTAGGTGGACGAATGCTCGATCTCAATCTTATACCACTTGTCGAACGACTCCTTCGGGATCACCTCGCTGTCGTAGAGGACGCTGAATATGGAACAGATCGTCTCGCCGGCGGCCATCTCGTCCTCCATCTGGGCCATGAAGTGCTGCTGCAGCGAGTCCACCGTCTCGTCGATGCAGGCGATCTCCAGCAGCTCGTTGGCGTCCAGGCACAGACGCAGCAGCGGCGTGCACTTCAGCCGGAAGTGCGGGGCATTCAGCTGCAGCGGCTTGCCGCTCTCATTGTTGCTCGTGGAGGAGGAGGTGTTGTTGGTGGTGGTGGGCATCACAGTTAGCGCGAAATCACAGCAAAGATACTTAGTCAAGTTCCTCACAAAATCGATATCAATATATACATTAGTGTTGATGTAATCGATGGCCATGTCGCAGTCGTTCTCGCCGAAGGTGTTCATCAGGTAGCCGATGCGCTCCACGTGCTCGCCCACCGACCGCTGCCCGGCCGGCGAGCTGCGGGGCTGCTGGCTCTTCGGGCTCTGCTCGAGGAAACCGAAGTGGTTCATGTGCAAGAACTTACGATACTTCTGCAGGTCGGTGAAGAACATCTGGCCGCGGTCCAGCTTGTAGTCCTTGTGCCACAGATCGCGCGCGAAACTGGCCCCGAACTCGTTCACGAAATAGTTCACAAAGGCCCGCACGAAGCGGTCCGAGAAGAACGGGTCCTCGATCCAATGCCGCTGCCACACGTCGCTCAGGGTCAGCAGGTTCTCGTGCATGATCGGGCCCAGGAACTCGAACACATAGTCCCAGCCGTTGGGCACATCCACCAGCAGGTCGGGGAACTCCTCGCCGAAGCGGGCGTACACCTGGCTGAAGGTGGCCTTGTCCAAGGCCTTCTGGCGCAGCAGATAGATGAAGATGTTGGCGCAGGCCAGCCGCTGGCTGCGCTTCACCTCGCCGCGGTGCACGTAGTTCAGCAGCAGGTAGTGCAGCACGGCTGCCTGCTTCTTGAGCGAGTGGGAGCGCCAGGTGCTCAGCACTCCGGCCTGCCAGTCGCGCGTGGTGAAGGACTCCTCCACCATGTGGGTGATCACCTCCTGGCACTCGGGGCCATTCAGGCCCTTGTCCGGCTGGGCTTCTGGCGGCGACACTGCCGCCTGCGCGCCTGCCACGGCCGCCTGGCTGGGCATTTTGCTCATCGCAGCCGGCGGCGAGGCCTGCTGCTGGTACGGCGAATAAGTGATGGTCTGCCCGCTGCCCGAGGCCAGCTGCTGCGGCTGCTGGTGGTGCTGGGCTGCCTGCTGGTGGTGCTGGGGCGGCTGCTGGTGCGGCGGCAGGCGCTTGAGCAGCGTGGGCTGGCCGGCGGCCGGGCCGGAGCTGACCGGGCGGTTGCTGATGTTGCGCCACTGGTAGTGCGAGGAGTTGCCCAGCTTGGGCATGCCTGCGGCTGGCTCGTCGCCGCTGCTGAAGCGCAGCTTGGTTGGGTCGATGCTGACGTTCTGGTTCTCGTGCTGCTGGGGCTTGGGCAGCTTCTGCATGAAGTAGTTGCCGCTGTCGTGGCCATGGGGCTCGGCGTGGCGGCCGCCGCCGCCGCCCTGGTGCTGGTGCTTCTGGTGGTGCTGGGCTGGTGGCAGGTTGCCGCCCAGGCCGCGGGGGTGGGGCTTGTCGTCGTGCTTGGAGGACGAGGAGGCTCCAGCGGCTCCGTGGCGCTGGCGGGCATGGCCGCCAGTTGTCTGCTGGTCCCAGTTGCGGGAGCGCAGGTCCAACACATCCTGCATCATGAAACGCACGCGGCTGCTGATCTTGATGCCCGGCTGGCGGCTTGAAGAGCTTCGGCAGCGGTGCACAATGTCCTGGATGCGGCGGAAGATCTTGTCGATGCGCACATTGTTCTGGTACTGGTCGGGGACGCTGCCCTCGAGCAGGTGGCCAGTGGTGGTCAGCAGCTTGCACATGTACTCGAGCTTTTCCTCGCAGCCGTGCTCTAGGAGGGACTCGATGCAGTGGAGGACGCGGTCGCTGGTGAGGGACTGGAGCTTGTAGAGTTCGCCGATGAAGCGGACGGTGCCCCAGGCGCGACGGCGGAACTGGTACTCGAGGTCTTCCATTTCGGCGCGCAGCTCGCCCTTCTTGTTGGGGTCGGAGCACTCGTTCATGCGGTCGACTGTGGGCTGGAGCTTCTTGGCCTTGGCGTTGGCGTCGTTCACGTTCGACTCGAACTCGTGCTGGATGCGGGTGATCAGCGAGCTGGTGAACAGCGACTTGTTCTCGGCCTTGATCTCGTGGAAGAGCACCTTGCAGAACCGCGCGTAGGTCGGGGCGAAGTTCGGCTCGCTTATGGTCTTCTCGAAAATCAGCAGCATTACCTGAAAGACAGACAAACTTAGAACCAAATTCTTCGGTTGAGGGGAGAGACAAATTTACGTACATTGGTCATTTTGACCTCGGTGTCCATTTTAATGCCGGACATTTCCTTGAGCAGGACCTCGAAGTTGTCGGGCGTGAGCTTGTTCAGGATGCCGCGCACCTTCTTGAGCACGCCGTCAATGTCGTCGTCCTCCTCGTGGTTGACCGTCGGGCTGGCCATCGACATGCGCCGCATGGTCTCCGGCTGCCAGGCGTTCTCGCACTCCGACAACTTGATCTCCTCCTTGAGCGACAGCTGCACGCGTATAATGTCCATGTGCCGCTGGTTCGAGCTGCCGCCCGGCCCGTTCATGTTGTTGCCGCCGCCCATCTGCTGGTGGTCGTGGTGCTTCTTGTTCGAGGCATGGCCGTGCCCGCCGCGGCCTCGCTTGTTCACCACGTACTCCATGGACTCGTTGTAGTTCATGTGCTGGTACTGGGGCACATGCTGGCTCTGCTGGTGGTGGTGCTGGTGCTGGCGCGAGACGAACAGCTGGGCGATGCAGTCGCCCTTCTGGCAGGGCACCAGCGGCGGCTTGCGGGACTCGGTGAGCTTGGAGAGCTCGCGCAGCTCGTCAATCGAGTACTTGAAGATCTTGGCGGCCGTGGGCAGGGCCGCACTGGTGGCCGTAGGTGAAGGCGGCTCCGACACCGAGGCGGCCTTTTCCGGCTTGGCGTTGGCGGGCTTGGCGGCCTGGTGAACTGGCGAGTTCTTCTTGGAGCCGCGCCCGGAGCAGCTGGCTATGGCCTTGACCTTGGGGGCGCAGTCCACAGCGTCGGGTGTCTTGGCGGCCTTGGCGGCCACAGTGGTGGACGTGGTGGTTGTGGCGCTGGCATTGGTGGCCACGCTGGTGGTGGTGAGAATGCTGGTCTCGGAGCTGGCGGCCGTGTCGCCCAGCGGCTTTGGCAAGGTTGAGCTGGACCAGGTGGAGCTGCAGATGAAACCGGTGTCCTCGATTTTGTCCTCGCTAAAGTCGCCGAACTTGAGCTCGCCAGGGCCGACAGCCTCACCGAGGTTGGCGGATTCGCCGGCAGGGTTGGCGGTGGCGGTGCCGCCGTCCCCGCGGGGGTAGATCTCGTCCTCCTCGCAGACCGAGGACGAGCTGTTCAAGAACTCCAGCTGGGTGGACTCGTTGAGGCCGGCCTCGGTGGAGGGCGCTTTGTGCAAGAACTTGGCCATGATCTCCTCGTTGGCCATATGCGTGTCGTCCAGCGACTCGGCCGACTCGATTTGGTCCAAAGGATTAATTAACTGATCGTCGTCTTCTAGAAAAAACACAAAATCAACTGAATTGTCCAGCAACTGGATAAATTCTCTACTCACTGTTTGGTGATGGCGAACCGCCGGGCGGGGCTGGTTCGGCAGCCAGCGATTCTGGCGCTTGCTGTGGCTTCTGGCCACTGACTCTCGGGTTGGAACTTAAGTTAGAACTATTACTATAACCACTTATTATATCAGTCTGGAACTTAGCAGCACTGTCCGCCGATGCGGCGGACACAACGGTTGCTGTTGTCTTTGTTGTTGTCACATAGGTCGTTGTGACGGTGGCCTCCATTTTGCTGCTAGCTGTCAACGGTAGGCAACTCTTTGGATTGTTGTTGTTTGTTTTCAGGTTCGTGTTGTTGTTGTTGTTGTTGTTGACGTTGACGTTGTTGCCGCCAAGGTTTGTGCCGGCGGCCGCCGCAGCCGTTGGCGACGTGGCCGGGCCCACGCCCTTCAGCTTCTTCTTCTCCTGCAGCTTGGCGCGTTTCTGGGCCTTCCGCTGGTTCTTCGTGCTCAAATTGTTGTTGTTGCTGTTGTTATTATTGTTATTGTTGTTGTTGATCGCCGACTGGGCGGGCGGACCTCCCGCCAGCAAGGCCACAGCCGGTGAAATACGCTGGGCGGGGGCCATCATCCCGCCAGCCCCAACCAGAATCGGCACCTGGCGGCCACTGCCTCCCATTCGCGACTGCAGCTTCTGCTGCACACTCGACTGGTGGGTCGGCGTCGAGGCAGCCGACGAGGATGTGGCCGAGCTTGAAGAACTGCCCGACTGCACTTGAGTGGCCTGAGGATAGCCGGCTGCCGCCGGCAAGTTCTTTGGCCCACCCACCGCTGCCTGCTGGGGCTGCTTCTTCTTGGGCGAGCCCGGCGGCTGTTGCGGGGCCTGCAGGCCTGGCGGCTGTTTGGACATCTTGCTGGGCGAGACGCAGCCTCCGGGCAGCGACATTTTCATCACTTCGCCGCCGACGGGCGCCACAGTCGTGGCAATCGATTTCATGGTCTTTTGCTGTTGTTGTGGGTGCTGTGGCCGCTGCTGAATGGGCGGCGGCGGCACAGGCATTGGTGTTTGTTGCGAGCGAGCCAGTATGGTAATACCCCCTCCACCGCTGGCAGCTGCCTCGGCCACGGCATTGGCTATCGAAGTGGGCGTGGCGGTGCCTTGAGAATTAGGAAATATGTGAGTGTTTTTCGGATCGATGTTGGGGTTTAGAGTCTTTTCATGATTCTCAACGAGCGGCTTACTTTGTTTGTTCACCGACTTGGGCCGTTGCTTCTTCCCACAGCCGGACTCCTTGAACTGCACAGGATCGGCGCCGCCCAGTCCACTCGGCATGAAGTCGGCCAGCGTGGCCTCGCCGCGTCCAAAGCTTATCCCCGGGCCGTGGCTGTCGCCTGCGTTGTCCACTGCAACAAGACCAAAAAAACCTTTAACTCTTCATCTTCACAAAAACTTCAGTGCTACTCACCCACGCTGTTCTGCCAGAAGCTCAGGTGCTCCTCGGCGCTGTTCGAATTGGCCAGTATGTCCTTGACAATCAGGCTGATCTGGCCCTCATCTGTGGTCACCACTGGTGGCACAGTCGGCAACACCACTTCCACAGCAGCCACCAAGGGCTTCTCCTCGGCCATCGGGCTGGGCTGGGGCTGGTAGACCACCAAGCCGCCCTCTGGAGCAGCCTCGGCAGCCACCTCCGGCTGCCCAGCGGTGAAGCTGGCGGGCGACGACTCCTTGCTGAAGCCCTTCGAGTTCTGCTTCATCACGTCCTCCATGGTGTCCGGGTGTATAATGGGAATCGCGTGCTTCCGCTCCTTGGTCTTCTCGCCCAATCCGCTCAGTCCACTGGCGGCGAAGGGGCTGCCACCAACCACCGGCGAGCCGCCCGGCTGCAAGTGAGTGGCATACGTATGCAGTCCGCCCGGCTGGGCTGTGGGCGGCGGGCCCTGCAGGCCGGCCGGTCCCAGCATGGCCCCGGCAGTCAATCCCGCCTGCGGCGGTCCAATCGAAATGGCCGAGCAAAACGGCGATGGTGGCATGTGGAATGCTGGCGTCCCATTCAGCGGAGTGCTGCGCGAGTTCATGATCGGGGCCACGGCGCTGGCATTGTTCATCAAAGCGGCCCGGGCAGTCGGCGGAGCTGCGGCCGGCACCGCGTAGGCGGCATAATAGTTGCCGTGCTGGGGCGTGGCCCGTCCGCCGCGCGACTGCACGCCACTGCGGTGGGGCCCGCCAGCGGCGGCATTGGGTTGCGGCGGTATGCCTGCGTGGTAGTAGCTGAGGGCTGCAGTGGGCGGAGGTCCTGCTCCGGGGGCCGGCAGCTGGCCCTTCTGCGGCAGCCCGGCTGTGAAGTAGCCGGTGGTGTGGGCGGCTGCGGCGGCCTGGCCATTGGCAGGGAAGGCCACTGCCCCGGGGGCGCCCAGCAGCGGCGGATTGTACGACAAGTAGGCTGTGCTCATGAAGGCACCCCCAGCGCCGGCTGCCGTGCCGGCGGGCGCAATCAGTCCAGCTGTTGGCCCGTAATGGGTGAGCCCGGGGTTGCGCACCAGGCTGGTGCTGCTGCCCGATGGCGTGAGGACGCCATTAGCATTCACCAGAGAGGTGTTGCTGGTGGATTGTGCTAAGGCGCCCGGGCCACCGGGGGCAGCATTGGAGCTGCCACCAGCCTGGCCGTGTCCGCTGTGGCCGCCGGCGCTGAAGTGGACGGTCGGCGGTGCCGGGTTCGGGTAGAAGATCAGCGGCTGGTGGTGGACTTGTTGCTGATTCTGCAGGGCGATCTGGTGGGGGTGCTGCTCCCTGGACGAATTGTGTGGGGCTCCACCAGCAATCACGGCCTGGTGGGGGGTTGCTTGCGATTCTCGCTGTATAGCTGCCTGCTGGTGGGGGAGGGGGTGGTGGTTTGTGTGGTTGTTGGCGGCCGCGTTCTGTGGCGGCAAGTACACTGCGTGCGCCACCTGTGCGCCCACCTGCTGCTCCTGCGGCTGCTGCTGCTGCGGCTGTTGCTGCTGCTGCTGCTGAGCGTGCTGGTTGCGTTGGTGGTGGTGCGACGGCTGGTGGTGCTGGTTGTGGTTTTGCTGATGCGCTGGCTGTGTCCTATTTCCCTTCCCACCCCCTCCCGTTTGCAGGAACATGGGAGGACCTTCGTAAGATCTTCACACACACAAAGAACACGGAACCGCAGCGGGGGTGAAATACGCGACGACGAAACGCGCGCGCGCGCCCGCGAGGTTTTTTCGAGTTGATGCGGTCGAGGAAGCGAGCGTGTCGAGTTGCGATGCGTCGGGGAACAGAACAATTGTACAAATTCAATGTTAGTAAGATGGAAATGGAAGGACATGAAATGGAGATTACAGAAAAATCAAATCAAAAACCAAATGTGGGTGCGGGTGTCGCAGTGCGCGTGTGTCAATGAAGTGGCCAAAGCACCCAAAAATAGAAGGCATGCAATGCATTTATACAACTATCCTAAAACTATATCGCCACCCACTCGACAATGCTTCATTAATCAGTCGAAGTGATGTCATGTCCACTGGGGTGTGGGCAGGATGACCAGCCACGCTCCCTGGAACTGCAAGCCGTTCCACTTATCAGGGAGGGGAAACGAAACTTATCAGACTCGAAAAAAAACCATAAGCCGCACAACAGGTGTAGGGGCAATTAGTCAGGCCGTGGCGTGGGTGTTGGCCAGCTCTCGATTTAAATTGCAACCTGTTTGCTGGCGGCCCAGCGATCTCGGCTGAAAGTGGCACAGGCGGCGGCTGCTGAGGCCGCAAATGGAGGCCAGTTGGCAATGCAATTTTGCCAGCCACGGCCGCATTTCCCTGCCGGGCGCAAACCAGTCCCTGGCGAGAGAGAAAACTCGGTGCCGTCGAACTGACGCGGCTGCTGACTCAGTGAAACAGCAGAAACCCGTTTAGTGTGGAGCTTATGGGAATTTCGCATCAGCTTTTTGTTTGTAAACAAAACCAGTTGCCCGTCTGCGTGGGTGGTTGGAGACGAGACGAGACGAGAACTGGTTCTGCTGAGGGACCCACGCCCCGACTCACATTCGAGGAAGAAGCATTGAAGGGTGCAAGCATCGGGCTCAATTTTAAAAAGCAAACGAGAAAGCGCATTTTTAGATTTGGAGAAACGTGGAAAGGACTTACCGCTTCCTGCGCTGCTGTGGCTGCTGCTGTTGGTTTTGTTGCTGCGCTCGTTCCTGGTATTGCGATTGGTGCTGGTGTTGTTGGTGTTGTTGCTGGTGGCGCGGCGTTGTGACGCTGGTGCCTCAAACCGCGGCGAAAGAAATTCTCAGTGGAGGGGGCGCCTCTTGAGTTTCGCTGAACGCTTCACGGATGTTGGTGCGCTTCTTTTCGTGTCTATTCGGGGCCAATTGCAGTTTCAAAAGGACCGGAATAGGACGAAACAACGCGTGCGGTCGACGTTCGGCGGTTGCTTGCGGATCCAAAATTTGAATCTACTTTTGCCGAGATACTGAAATTTTGAAATCGTTGTACTTTTTATTTGTATTTGTGAGGTTTTGTTTCTGAAGCAAAACGATTTGTTGTGTAGTCTGAAAAAATTCAGGCACAACGAGCAGCGCGAGCTGAGGGTGTGTGTGTGTGCGCGCGTACGTGTGTGAAATGCAAGACTAAACGTGCCAAAGCGAAATTTTTTCTATTTAATTATTCTATATTTGAAAGAATCTAACGTTTGCTTCAATTTTGCTTTCGATACAATTACTTCAATTCTCGGAACTTTAATTTCATAGCCTCCCTCGGTCGGGCAGCAAGCGAAACGCACACAAGTGCACGCCAAAGTCCCGTTTGCAACAGTTTTTTTTTTCTTCTTTTTCTTTCGTTTTTTTTTTCTTCTGTTTCAATGTCTTTCCGCCATTTCTAGTTGCAATGGCGCCACCCAAAAGAGCCGCAGAATTTATGAAATGCAGTGGAGATTTTTGCAATTGGTTTTTATATTAAATTCATGGCGTTTTGGGGGAATTGCTTGGGTTTTCTTAATTTTTTCTACTTTACGCTAAGGCGGTGGTTCGATTTTTGAGGGCTTATGGTTACTTACTTTATTTTTTAGCGGCCAAGCTGAAGCTGATTCCTTTTTTTTCACACACACATTCACACATAAATGATGAAACAAAAACGAATAAAAAATTATAGTTCCACTCGTGGAACACACTTCTCAAGTGCTTGCACTTGCTTAGTTCATTGTTTTAAACACTACTATTAACGATAGTACAACTAATTTTGTTGCTTTACAACCAAACTTGTAAGTCCTACGAAACTCATGTTGCACTTCTGACTATGTGCTTATGTGTGTGCTGCGGTAGGGTTGTTAAAGCATCGAAATATCGAATCTATCGAGTACTCGTATTAAACATCGGATACTCGAATAAAAGGGTTGCCTAAATATAGTGAAGTAGTTTCAAAATCGGAAATTTATGAAAAAAGAAATGATAAACTGCTTTAATATTAATATCTTCGGACAAATAAATGCTAACCAAATGTTATAAGCATCAGTCATGCGCATCAGCGTCACATTTCTAATCAATAAGAAATCTACCATCAGAATTTAAGTCAAACATAAATGGCAAATTGGTAAACCAAATAAGTCGTATAGCTGTTGCGAGACTTTTTCTGTTTCATTCAAAAAAGAATATTTAATTCTGTATATCTTAATAAAACATTTATAAATATATTTGCGTTGTCATATGATTTTTTTTTTTAATATATTTTGTAACTTAATTAAAGAAAATTGTTCCTTTTGTCTACTTTAATAGGAAAATTAATTTTTAATACATTTAATTACTACGAAATTTGAAAACTTAAAACCCATTTAATTTTATACATCGATGTTTTTCGTTTAAAATATCGAATAAATCGCTTTTAGAGCTGTCAAATTGTGGGCTCGTATTTTATTGATTGGCCAAGCTTACTTCATTAAAAACAAACACCAAGCATAAAAGGCCATGCGTGTGGTACCAACAAACATAAAAGTAAACTTTTAATTTCACAATTTCGTGAAATGGTTGCAAATTCGAAGTATTTGGTTTCTTATTTAATCCTAGAATATGGTCACACTGTTTTCGTCTTAACTTATCGAGCGCGCTGTAACTCTGGACTGTAATTTGAAATGTTGGCGCGAAAAATTTGTTTGATTTATTGGTTGCCAGGAGTGCTGGTTTCCCTATAGGGTTATTGCTTTATCTAACAGCTTTTATATGATTTTTTGTATGCTTTTGTATATAAAGGCCGTTTTTTTTTCTGGTTCCACCGGGGCTTTTTTTGGTGGCGCTCTAGAGTGAATTAATATTGCAACAGGACTTATGTAAAGTTCGAGGAGTTGGCCTAAGTTCGCACATGCGCGAGTCCCTAAGCACCCTGTGTTTGCAGTATTTACGAGTCAATTTCGCCATGGGAGTAAATCGGCTTCCCGCCTTATTCTCGCCGGAAGTGCTGCTGTCAACAGACCGGCCCAATGGCGAATTCCTTTGTTCGGCCCCTGGTCCTGGTTCATTTGTATGTTTGTAGGCTGATTCGGCATTGTTTTGGTGGTACATATTTGTGGGTCTTTATCGGGTGCTTTCTTCTGCCTGCAAATGAGTTTACTTTTCAATTTATTGGCTGACTTTGCTAGACACAAGAAACCCCAAGTCCCCACGATAAATGAGCCAGAGAAAAAAAATCAGGAAAACTTTAAATAGATAATGAAGTCGAGGTCAACTGAGGCTAAAAACTGCCCGTGGAGGCACAAAAGTGGCCCTGTGGCCGGCCAGCCCACAATAAAAGCCAAACATATTTAACAAAAAGCACAAGCTGTGGCCGAGCAGCCAAGGAGATTATTTTGCGGCCAGCAAAAGCAAAAAGACAAGACCACAAATGCAAATGTTTAAAGTTGGCTCCGGCCGGAGGAAGCGGACGAGGCGAGGACGCCCAAATTCCGCATTGCATGTTTTCCTGTACATCATTTCTTGTTGGTTTACACATTTTTAAATGCAAGCTTTGTGGTTTTTGGGGTGGCCAGTTGTTGTCCTGTTCTGGTCAGGGACGCACAAAAATACCCAAACAAAAGCCATTTATGCTAAAAGTATAGCTTTTTTATCCCAAATTGATAAATCGAGCTTCTTAAATCAAGCAAACTAAATCTTTTTGAATTTCTTTGCGGTCCGCCAAAACTGAACTGGATCCAAAGAACCCGGTTCGCGGCTCGGGCTGTCGTCTGTCTCTTTCTCTCACATGGATTTCTTAATGTTAGTTGCCTTCTGTTATCGGCTTCTGTTGAGTTAACAGCTCTAAACTGTTAAGTAACAGAGACAAATAACAGAGCGAACGTAGGAACTGCAAAGTGTTTGTGCTCTTTTTGAAAGGATGTGAAGGTAAATTTAAACGTGTGCAGGACTTTGCTGTTTAGCGGAAAGGACTCTCACGCAATGCGGCCTGCTTGGAGTTGCTTATTTGCGAATTCGGCTGCACCTTACCTACCCCAGTTAACAGCGCCCGCTCTCGGCAAACCCGACGCTCTCGAAAGTTACCCGCTCGCCTGTTCGGCTGCCCTGGGCCAGCTCTCGACTGCTGAGGGTTCTGGGCTTTTTTGAAATGCGCGGCCAACTTGAGTTTGAACCGAGTCGCGGGACTTTTTGCTGCGCCTCGCAGCTGCGGGCCGCCAGTCCGAAAAGTAAGCTCGACTTGCCCTGACACGCGTTCGTTCGTTTGAATTTTCGGTTCGTTTGTTTTCCTGCACATACACTTTTTTGACGCCAAATCCAATTACACACACAGATCCAGCGGAATTCGATGAGTCGGCCCAGCCAGCGAAGGATTAAAGCAAATATTTTAATGTGATTCGAAATAAAAGAGGAAATATTACAGAGTGTGGGTGAATTCGCCAAATTGCTTTAAAATGGGCCTAGCCCAGTTAGACTTTTCGTTTTAAATATTTTCCAATTTCCACAAATAATTCAAATCCCATGCAAAGTGATCCAGAGTGCAATAAAATTGCTCGAGAGACTTTGAAATTATAAACAAGCGAATCTTAACTTTTGCCGCCAACCGGAGCAGCCCACCAACTCGCACCCCCAACCACCAGCTACAAATCGGTAGGGCCTACCCCAGCCCCGGCAGGACCTGCCAGCGCCAACACCCCGAGCCTTTTGTTCTACTCACACGCAAGCGCCGAAAAGCCCAACTCGGCTCGCATGTCGGCCACGTTTTCCTTCGGATAAAAGGATATCAGTTTGTTTTGGATTTGGTTTTTTTGGTTACCCCTCGAATTGTCGAGCCACAAAATGCGATTGAGGAGTTCATTGTGCGGTGGCAGAGAATCGCCATCGACCTGGAGCAGAACGCGTCGTCAGGGACAAATCGGAGCAGCCTCGGCCGCAGCGGCAAGGACACCAGCACACAGCACAAAAGGATTAATCTTTTCATGGTCACAATTTGTTGTTGCTGCGGCTCTGGCGATTCTCCTCAACGGCCTCGTCTGTCAAGGTGAGTAGACTGCATTCAAATTCAATTACTTCATAATGGGGGGTGGGGGGGACAGTCGAGTCCCTCGTGGGTGTACCCCGATCTCAGTCTTGGCACTTAATGATTTCCTTTTCACACATTTCTGCCAGTCATTTGAATAACGATGCTTAATAGTCTCGTTTTATACCCTTTCCCCTCCAAATAGGGTATATTGGCCTAACCATCTAAAATGGCTGAACTTAAACTCCCAATTAACTGAATACCTTAAGATATGAACAATCGTTACGGTTTAGCAAATTTGGTTAGGTATAGAGAGAGGGTAAATTAAAGGGTAAGGGTATTTTTTGTGTCTAGGAAGCCCACGCTCCCCCTTTTCGAAGGTAAAGTGTTGCCATTTACGACCTCAGCTCATTGAGCTATTACATTTTTTAATAGATTCCCCACCCCTCCCCTCATTTTAAGTATAGAAAATTGTGATTTCGTTGTTTTTTACCCCGCGGCAATTTCGAGTTGTTTTTGTTATTTTTGTTTCCCAGGGCGTTTTAGAAACCCGAGATGAGCACACTTAATCATGGGATATTAACGACTTGACATTAAATCTTGACAATCGGCGGTTTTCAGGGTGTGAAGAGATGTTTTTCGCTAATTACCCTTCCCCCTCTCCCGTTCGGCTTTCTTCCCAGCCAATTGACATTAAAAGGCAATCGCGTGTGTGCTTTTCAATTGGCAGGGAGCCCCCTCCCCCGCTGATTTGTCACTTGGCAAGTGTGTCATCCACGCTGGATGATTCCCAGCCCTGCAATTAGCGGCGGCCCTGGTTGTTTGTGTTTGTTGACTTCTCGGCCGGCTCTGCAGATGGCCGGCGAATTACCATAATTAGCCGGGCCACAAGAAACAAAGCCGGCCGGGGCCACGTTCATTGAACCGCCGCCGCGATTACGCAATTGGCCGAAACGGGCCTACAATTTTGGAATTCTCATAAAAGAGAATGGAATAAATGGCTTCACCGTCTATTCGCGTTTATGTTAAATATTACTACCCCCGCCCCCCGGGCCGAGGAGGCTGTTTGGGTTTAGAAAGGCCAATGAACCGCCGCCTCCCCGCGCGACCCCTGAAATCACTCATACGTACGAATCTGGAGCTGCTCTCGGCCCGGCCGGCTGCTGGCTAAAGTACTGCCAAAAAAATACAAACACGATTGTGTGTGTGTCGTATATAAAAAGCGGCTGCTGTAATATGAAAAACCGGTTGGTGATGATGACGACGACTGTCAGTCCCCCTGGCCCCTGTCGCTTGTGTCATTGTGGCTGGCAATTCCCACACACGCGCTCAGCGGCAGCCCAGACTTGGCCCCAAAATGTACACCCCCTCCGCCGAGAACGGCCGACTTGGCAGCGGCCCGGGCTTATATAATAATTTGCGGTGGCCCAACAAAATGATATGCCACATAAAAGGGAAAAATATGTAATGAAAACTGAAAAGCGACTACCCGAAAAATCTCAAATGCCAAGCGCAGCCGCACTGCCTTCGTCCGATTTTGGCCATGGCTGCCGCGCCTGCAAGTCGGGCCGGCAGGCAAATTGAAAGTGCAATCGCTGGTTTATCAAGAAACCGCCGTGGTCACATTTGCGGCTGTGCCCCTCGATGCGTGCCGCACATACCAAAAATTTCCAAAGCAATCGAAGCCCGAAATCTTAAACGGGTTGCGGCACAGCCAACCGACCGGCCGGCCGGGCCAATCGGTGTTAATGGCGTTTCAGTCTTGACGTTTCAGCGATAACCAACGGGGGCAGCGGGCCACTAAAGTAACTTGTCAAACGAATGCAGCTAAATTCGAAGGGAATCGGAAAAAGTCACAAATAACCGCGCAGATCCGAACAGGAAATACTCTTCTTTCAGTTCTCAAACTCAGTGGGTCAGTCGGGCAGCAATCTTGGACCGAATAGATGTGCAAGTATAATTCAGTTTTTTAAATACTCAAGATATATAGAAATCTGTTAGGGTAATCTGAAGATTATTTCTCGTGGAATA
Source organism: Lissocephala sabroskyi (assembly GCA_037075105.1). NCBI lineage: Eukaryota > Metazoa > Arthropoda > Insecta > Diptera > Drosophilidae > Lissocephala > Lissocephala sabroskyi. The sequence continues at coordinate 35,684 of JBAMCP010000794.1, forward strand.
CAGAAAAGTGCTTCATGGTTTTCAAGCGGGTAAATTGGGAAAATTAGAATCCACTTAAGTAAGAAGCATAAGAAAGGAAACTTGATTAGTTTAGGAGCTTTTTCTTGAGACTTAAATCTTCACGGTCTTTAGAAAGAGATAATTTTTAAAGATTTCCAATAATATAGGCTGAATTTGATTGTCCCAAGGTTCAAAGTCTTAAATACTTAGGTTTTCTGAAATATTTATAATTTATGTATTATTTATTTATTATTTAATTGTATCTTAGAATTAAATTCTTAAGTACAATGTATGTGAAACCAGAGCAACAAAGGCCTTTAGGCTGATATATTATCAAATACAGAAGAAAGAGTATACAAA
>JBAMCP010000795.1:0-35932 GCA_037075105.1 Lissocephala sabroskyi
CACACACACACAGAGGACGGCATGTGCCCCAAAGCTCGAAAGGCTAACCAAAAATATTTTGGTATTTTGGGTTTTTTCTTTTTTAATCAACCAAAAATTCTTGGTAGCTGCTAAGGTTCCTGTGTGTGTGTGTGTGTGTGTGTGTGTGGGTAACCCGTTTAATGCAGTTAAATCCAAATAACCAGTAAATAAATTTTATACCTCCGCAGTCCGCCGTTTCGTTCTCAAATTAAAGTAGAAAAAAGTTAAAAAATTAACACAAACCGCCCATAAAAAAAAGCTCGCCCCTGAGCGCTGAGAAAGGCGCAAATCAATTTGTTGATCAATCTTATAATATAGAAATATCAGAAAAAAATAATATAATGGCCGAATCAACGACGACATCGCCCACAGCCACCAGCGAAGATGGTCAGATTCATGGCTATAATAACTCTGAAGTAAGTTGAGATCCCAAGGAAACTTAAGTGGTGTTGAAAAACCGCTAATTGTAGTGCTCCCCCAACCCCTCACTCACGCACGACACGCCAAGCACTCGCTTTCCTATCGGTCCCCCCTCCCCCATCGCTTTAACTCTGAAGTAAGTTGAGATCTCGAGGAAACTTAAGTGGGCTCCAATTCACCCCACGTGGGCTTAAAAAACCGCTAATTGCAGTGCTCCACTCACGCACGACGCAGCCTATCGTTAGTTCCCCCCCACCCCGCCCCTCCTCCCTTTCAAGACTAGAACTCCTAAGTAAGTTGAGATCCCGAGTAAACTTAAGCGGTCTCCTATTCACTCCCCTTACCCAACCACGTGCCTTTCAAGAACCGCTAATTGTAGTGCTCCCCCCTCCCCCCACTCACGCACGACACGGCACGCACTCGCTCCCTATCGCTCATTCCCCCCACCCCCTCCCCCGTCTGCTTGTTGCTACTGGCAATTTTTCAACTCGTTTTTCATGTTGCATTGTTAATTGATTGGCTAAACAACAGCGAAGGGCGGTGACGGCGGAGGGGAAGAGAGAGGGGGAAAAATCGTCAAGATACGAAAAAAAAATATAATATTTTTGTGATGTTGACTTTTCTGTTATCGCGAGTGATACGCGTATGTCGATTTATTTTTAATATTTTAAAAATACTTGTATGTTTCCTTCGCTTCCTAAGACCTTCGTTAGGTTCCTCAAAAACGCTATCGACAGTTGACGAACTCAAAGCCTTTTTAAGTTGCTTAATTGCCCCACTAGATTAAATGTTTGGCAAGCGAAAAGTTGTTGACGGTCTTTAAAATAAGGTTCCTCAAAAGCTGAAAAGTTGTTGACGGTCTTTAAAAGTGGGTTCCTCAAAAACTGTCTGCTTCAAAAAAAGGGGTGGGGATTGGTAGGGAGCTAAGAGATCGTTAGGATCAGAGAGCAGCCAAAGAAGTCAGCTGAGAGGAAAACCAGGGAGAAAGTCTCGTTAGGATCAGAGACAAGTCATCTGAAGGGAGATAAGAAATCCATCCATTGCTCTATTTCCATCCAATTCCTGTTAAATTTGCCATTGCTTTTTGGAACTTGTTGATCCATTTCTTTGGAATTCCTAAAATTCTTGGGAAATTTTCTATTTCTAAGAATTCCTTTAAGAGTCTAAAATACATAACGCAATCTTATAAACCTTCTGAGAGGAAGGGCATGTGGGACTTTTTTTTTCGATTTTCATTTACAAGAACTCTCAGTCGGAATTTACTTTCCCCAAATTCATCTTTTTTTGTGTGTTTAGAGTTCTCCGTATTTGTTTATTCTTCTTGTCTTTCGATAGATCTTGAGTTATATATCGGAAGACACTAAAACCAATTTATCGAAAAATAGAAAAAATGCAGCCTTTAAAATTCGAACTTAGAATTAAAGAAAGATTATAAAGAAAACCTATTTCTCCATAGATCTTTCGAGTTTATAAAGCATTACAAATTTGTGAATATCTAAGACTCTTTTTGGGGGACCTGCGATTAAGGGAACCTTCAATTTTTTCTTTCGGCAAAAGTGTATAAAAGTTTCTTCTCCTGCTGCTTTGGCGGCGCACCTTAAAATTCCTGGAACACTGAAATTAATTCCGTCCACAGTCCACTAGGAGACTGGGGAATTAGCGGGCTTAATTGGCCAGCGGTTATTAGATCACCAGACCTAAACTTTTTCAAAGAAATTAAGTCCAATTTTTGCTGAAGGAATCTCCTATCCACGAAAGATCTCCTAACTTTCCTCTTCGGCTTCCCTTTCCTTTTCATCTGCTATGCCAAAAAGAATATAAACTTGGATTAAGTCCTGCCCACGCTGTTGGTTATTAACCAAGTTTAGTGCAGGTCAAGTTGGCTGATTGAGTGGGCAAAGGTCACAGCCGAATTATCTTGATGGAAATAAAGTTGAAGTTCATTTGATTGAGAGGCTTTTTGGAGATTAACAGACTTCGTGACCTTGGCAGCTGCCGTTGGTATTTCGTTTTGTGGTCTTTGGGTAAACAGAAAATTCGTTTTGATTCTCAATTGAAATTCATTGGGGCGGCTGCTCTCCGTCTGTCTGTCTGTCTGTCGGATTTTTCTCGCTCTACGGAATTTGCAGAATTTATGAATTTTCTGCCGCTTTTAGTTTCCAGTTTGTTTCGTTTCAACTGGAATTTTTATTATTTATTTTAAGTTTTTTTTCCCCCTCATAAAATATTCAGTTGAATGCTTCGGTTCATTTTACTTTTTTTTTGTCAGTTGGGTTTTTTCGTGGGGGAAACTAATTGTTTAAATATTGAGTTCGACTGTCAGAGAGTTTGACGGATTGATAATCCATTAAACACGAAATAAAGCGAACTGGTCAATCACATTTTTTATGGTCGATTGCATCGGGGAAAGAATACAAAAATCGCAGGTCAGGGGCTTCAATTTGTTTAATGAATTTCCATTGAAAATCCAAAACAACAACAAACCAATTAATTTAATGGTGGGCGTTACCGACTAGGGAAAAATATATCAACAACTTAAGAGATCCACTAAAATTGTTAGTCATCAAGGCAGAAAACCGAACTGGGAAAACTCTCCATAAATTATATAGACTGAGTTCCTAGAAAATCTGGTTAATTAAGTTTTTTATAATTTGGATTTTCTTGGAAAAGTTATAGGCAGAAGTTTGCTTCTTTGAAAGTATTCATCGATTTGTCTTAAAATCATTTTTACATATTATTTAAATATGGGTTCTTGAAGAAAATAAGATTACAATATTCATCGATTTAAGGTCGTATAATTCTTAAGATCATAATATCATTCAAACGTGGGTTCTTTAGAAGAGGAATATAAGAATATAATATTCTTCTATTGTAGGTCGTTTAATTTCTTGTTCTCAAGATCATTATATCATTTAATGTTGAGTTCTTGAAGAATAAAGGAATATAATATTCTTCGCTTGTAGCTCGTCTAATTTTTTAGATCATAAATCCATTCAAACGTGGGTTGTTAAGAAGAAGAATATAAGAATATAATATTCATCGATTTAAGGTCATAAAATTTCTTGTTCCTAAAATCATCAAATCATTTGAATATGATTTCTTAAAGAATATAAGAATATAATATTAATGTAGGTCGTCTAATTCTTAAGATTGTAACAGCATTCAATCGTGGGTTCTTGAAGAATATAATATTCATCGATTTAAGGTCATCTATTTTTTTGTTCTTAAGTTCTTAACCAATAACTCGATATCATCTGAATTTGGGTTCTTGATATTGAGGGCATATGGTTATTTTCTTTATAAACCAGCATGCTCTCAATATAAAAGTTTTCCTTGGTTTTAAGAGGAATCCTGATAAAGATTTTTTACAAGAAATTACGGGCTGAGTGTTTCCTGATTAAAGAAAGAATTATTCATATTTTTAGGCGGGAATATTTTATAGAAATATAAATTACTCATGGTCTATAAGTAGGGAAAAAACCACACCTTAAAAATCACAGAAATTTAACAAATTATTTCGTCTGTGAGACGTTAAAATTTGTAGGGGATTTTAAATTTAATTTTAAAGATGAAATCTTTGGGAATTTTTAAAGAACTCTTTGGGACTTTTTAGGATGTTCTTATTGTCTTTTTGGATAGTCTGATTTATCCTAAATACCTTGAATATTAAAAGACGAAATGAGTTCTCTAAATTCCTTTATATATTCCTATATATTTGGATCCTTGAAATCGGTTAAATTTCGGGGAATTACAAGCAACTTTTTCGCTTGTGTAATTGTGAAATTATCAATGAGCCGTAAGCCTAACATTGACCATCGGGTGGGCCGTGTTGACTTTTGCACCGCCTTGACTTCATTTAATTACCATTACTGTCACCCCCACCCCTCGCCCCTCTCCCCACCGATTTCCTCAGTTTACCGACGACAACAGGGAGCAGGCTTCCGTTTGGCTTTTGTTATCAGCGCTCACGCAATGCGGGGCCCCAAAATGATTAATCATATTCTTATATACCGAAATATATAAATATATTTTGTATTATTCATGTGGCCACGAATTTGGGGTGTCCGTTTCGGTTAGTGCAATTGAATGTCACACGGCCCGGGGAATGGCAAAAGTCAATGATTTCGTTTAATAACGATAAAGAAATTTTGATAATCGCCCGGTGATAGGCCAGCTGGGAATTCAGTTCCGTGGTAATCGACAAAAAAAGAAAATCAATTGAATTTTGAGGGAACCCAAAGGTCGAAGGTGTCTGTCTGTCACCTGAGCTTAAAACCAGCTGATTTTCCGCTTTTCCTCCGCTTGTTGGACTTTTTTTATGACGACATTAACGTGGCCCACAATTAAAAATAAAACTGCAGGCCACCGCGGACCGAGCGGGGGGGTCAACTCATTTCCGTTGGGAAACCCGAACGGGCAAACATTTTCTTCGTATTCAGCCAGGAAAATCAATATCACCGCACCACAAAATGCGCCATAAATTTCTTCCCAAAAAAAAGAGAAATTTGCTTTGCACTTTCTGGGGAAAATGTCACGTTTTCCCTCAGTGCCTGGGAATTAATTTTTAGAAGCTGTGCAGCTGCAATGCTTTTCCCCAATTAACAGGGTGCGGCCCGCAAGAAGAAGAAGTCGGCGAGGTTGCAAGTAAAATTTTCCCTGTGTCTTGATTAAGTCGTTGGCAATTTGGTAAGCTAATCAATATGCATAAATTAGTTGCAGCTGCAGGTGGCACGGCTGCCACTCGGGCGTATGCGTAATCAACGGCATTAAGTATACGCCAGGCTGACAGCTTATTTACTTAGAAATTTGCCAGGCCAACGCGCCTGGTCGACCCCTTCAGGGCCCTTCAAAGTTTTCTCAAACCGGCATTGAAAATTGGCTCGTGCGTGTGTCCCGTCAGGTGTTGTGTGTCCAGGTGTGTGGGTGTGTGTGGGTAAAAAATAGAACCGTAACATTTGTGGGTAATTCTTTTGCCGTGTTTGCCCCAACGATGCGTGCACAAGTGGCTCATTTGTTGTCATCAAAAGGAGGCAAATTTGTTTCTCTTTCGTTTCGCAGGACTCGCTCAGGACATCTTTTTTTCTGTTATCTGGCCGAGTTTCCTTTTTTCCTCAGTATGGTAATTTTAAAGCACACGAATTCTGTGCGACTTTATGGGTCGTCGAGCAGCTCAGACATTTTAAAATGTAAGGATTTTTTTTTCAAGGTTTTTTTTTTAAGTTTCTGAAGAGTTTGAAGTGCTGGGAATTGCCAAAGTGGTTTGAGCTCAACTTGGACTGGGTGGAAATTCTCTTTTGGAGGTTCCTAAGCTCCTTCGTTGAGGGTCACAGCTTTTGAAATCAAAGTGGAAATTTTTTAATTAATATTTCTAAAGGTTCTTTTGGGGAATTTATACGGAATTTCAGTTTTAAAAATCTTTTATTTTGGGGAGTCTTAGTGAAAACTGGCTGAATAGGCTTATTAAAATTATTACAGACTGAGAGAAATTGTATTATGTCGTTGGGGTTCCAGAGATCCAGAGAGTCAGTTGAAAATAAAATCATGACTATCTAATTACAGCAGAGAGCAGAGAAATACAATTTTGAGGGATTTTAAAAGGCCTTTTTTAGGAACTGACATAATAAATCCAAAGATTCCATAAGTACGGAAAATATGGAACTCCTTAAAGGTTCCTAATATATGCTCTAGATTTCGAAATAAAGGGAACTAAGTTAAGAGCCTGATTTTACCCCAAAATCTGAAGCGCTTTTGGTTCTTAGCTTTCAAATTGTTTTTCAACCAACACCTTTATTTGGGATCCATAAGATGAAAGCCTCTGACCTTAACCAACCAAAACCATTTAGTGGGATCTATAAATTAAGAACCTGATTGAACCTTTCAAACGTAAATGTTCTTGGTTCTTAACTTCCAAATTGTCTTCCAACCAAAACTTTCCATTGGGATCCTCAAGTTAAGAGATTCTGAAGTTTTCTTGGTTCTTAACATTAACCAATCAAAACTAATAATTTGGGATCCATAATTTGAGAACGTGATTGAACCCTAAAAAATGGAAGTACTTTTGGTTCTTAACTTTCATATTGTCTTCCACCAAAAACCATATAATGGGATCCATAAATTAAGAACCATATTTGAACCTTCAAACGGAAGAGTTCCCGGCTCTTTTTTATCAAATTATCTTCCAACCAAAATCTTCTATTGGGGTCCACATTTTCAGATTTTATCCCTTCCCTTGTTCTGTTCCCCTGCTGCCGATCTATCCACCAATTCCCCACCTCTTTTTAAAACCTTCTTTTACTGACTTTCCTTCTCATTTCTTTCCAGAACGACTCGGGTGATTCGTATCACCTTCGCATTGTGGTGATCAGTGGCAAATCCCTGGCCAAAAAGGACATCTTCGGGGCCAGGTAAGTGGCAAAAGATTCTTCAAAAAGATTCCCTGAAATCTTAACTTTATTTTTATAGCGATCCGTATGTGAGAATCGATTTGAATACAATCAACGGTGATATAAACATTGACTCGGTCTTGACCAAAACAAAAAAGAAGGTAAATATCTGGGCTATCTTATCGGGCGAATGCAAATAGCTTTTCGATATCTCTCTGAAATGTATGATTTGCTGGTTATGGAGAGATTACAATTTGTTGATTTAATTCAATTTAATGGCCCCGGTTATAAATCGCTTAGAGTTGCTAAAGTTCTTCCCCCAATTCGCAGACACTGAATCCCTCCTGGAACGAAGAATTCATATTCCGAGTGAGTGAATTAATCGATTTTAAAGGTTTTTATATTATTTTGAATTGTGTCTTTGTGGTGTTTTTTTTTAGGTGAAACCGACTGAACACAAACTGGTATTTCAAGTATTTGACGAGAATCGCCTGACACGCGACGATTTCCTGGGAATGGTGGAATTGACGTTGGTAAATCTGCCGTCGGAGCTCGAGGGACGGTCGATTGGACCCCAAAGTTATACGCTGCGTCCGCGCAGGTCAGTAGGGTAGGTTTATATGATTTGCAGTTTGATTTTGTTTATTTAATTTCAGTTGATTTACACTCTTCTACATAAAAAAAGAAACTAAAAAAAAAGAAATCAGAAAATGAGCAAGAAAATTTAAAAAAAAATCAGAGTAAATCTTTAAAACCAAAAAAAAGATCCCCAAACGCACGTTCAGTACTATCTAGAAAAAATACACTTAAGATCCCTTTAAAATGCTGTAATCGAACTCACTCAGTGTCCACTGTTCGTGTAAATAATGTTGCTCACTTTATGTGTAGAGATCCTTAGACATATCCTATATAGAAACCATAGAACTCGCTCTCTTCCGTTTGTAGTTAGTCGGTGTGTTCGTCTCTCACTTGCATTTTATCATCCCACACATTCCATAAATCTTAAACTGTCTGAGTTTATTTTTTAAAAGTCGTGGGTTCGGTCTTTAAACGTTTATAATGGGATTCTTTAAAGACAAGTCGTGGTTTCGGTCTTTAAAGCTTTATAATAGGATTCTTTAAGAAAAATAGTTGTTAGGATCATCCGACAGTCGAGTGTTTGAGGACCAGAGGGATAGGGAGAGGAATCTGGAATGGATTCCTTAGACATCTAGAAAGATCAAGAAGAAAATCAGTCTTTAATTTAATGGGATTACATGAGAACCTTCAGTACGAAAAGAAATCGGTGCGATTTTAGAGACATTTCGGATGGTTGTCTTATCACTCAGAGACAAGAGTATATATAGTTCTATATATATTTACTCTCCAATCATTTAACGACGGGCGTTATAAAGGAAATGCAACATTTCATTAAATGATCTCTTATCTATGAAATTATGAATCACTCCAACTGAGGAAAGCATCGGCCGATTGCTGAATGGGCCGACTTCCAGGGCAGTGACTCAGACCTTAACCCCCAAGCTGTCTTCCCAAAAAAGACGGTTAGTTCTTAGGAAAGATATGATGATAGATTCCTTCAATCTTCATGCATTTTGGTTGCAAAGGAAAGGAAGTAAAGGTTCTCTTAAGCTTTAGGAAATGAAAGCAAGATCTGCCAGGAGTTTAAGTGAGGTCTTGAGGATGGGGAACTTAAGGGAAATATAGGCGCTGCCTTTGGGAAACCTTAGTAGGAATTCTAGATTCCTCAAGCCTCAAACAACCTTAACTTCGAAATGAGATAACGATTTTTATATCAAGTATTAGAGAAAATCATATTATATACGACTTATATCAAAAATATCTCAGCTGATCTTGGGGTAGATCCTTTTGCTCTTTAATTAGTTGGGATTTCTCAGCTAAGATTCCCAAGTCTTCTACCTTCTTATCCCCTCTCCGAATGCCTGACTTAAGGAATCTTGAGTTGAGTTTTATGAACCAAAAATACCCCAGCAGATCTTGGGGTAGATTGTGGTTCCTTTTGCTCTTTAATTAGTTGGGATTTCTCAGCTAAGATTCCCAAGTCTTCTACCTTCTTATGCCCTCTCCGAATGACTGACTTAAGGAATCTTGAGCTCAGTTATATTAATCCCAAAAATACCCCAGCAGATCTTAGGGTAGATTGTGGTTCCTATTGCTCTTTGAATAGTTAGGATTTCTTTCCTACGCCTTCTTTCGCCCTCTCCCGAGGTTTAAGGAATCCCGAGTTTAGGTTAGGAGATTGTGTGGAATTGGTGTTTTCGGTGTTTTGAAGTGTTTCATTGTCTCATTTGTCTGGATAAGTTTCGTTTTTATTATCATTTGTTGATTTCAGTTTTTATGTGTCCTTTAACACACACACACACACACACACACACACACACCTACGTACACTGGAAATGCTTTTGTGTTCCTGGCTCCATTTTCTGTTGGCTTTTTAACAACAACAATACGTGTGTTATCTGTCTGTGTGTGTGTGAGTGTCCCCAAGCTTGGTGATGGTTGTGTGTGTGGGAAACCTTTTAGTCCTTTGAAAGTAAAAAAAAAAATTGTACGATTCTCTTTGTTTATATAGCGCCAAATCACGCATTAAAGGCACCTTGGAGATTTATCACGCCTTCATACACGAGACACGCGAGCCGAGCGAGCCGGTGGCCTCGACGCCCACCACCCCCACGACCACCACCAACAACACGGCCAGCAATTCCAGCGGCGGCGGCAACAACAGCGACGGCGAGTGGGAGCACGTGGAGGCCACAAATGCCAGCGAAACGAATGCCGCCCAACCGGTAAATCTTTCTGCCACCGGAATCGAAAGTTTAACCTCACCTCTCTTTATTTTAGTATACGTTTCCCAGTGGCGGTCATGATGCGCTGCCGGCCGGCTGGGAGGAGCGACAGGATGCCAATGGCAGGACCTACTATGTGAATCACACGGCGCGCACGACTCAATGGGAGCGGCCCACCAAGTGAGTGGATTCATTTCGCGAGTGATTCGAATTTATTTTGATTTTGTTGTTGTTTTGTTAGCTTGACCAGCAACAATAGCCAAGCCGCAGAGCAACTTGCCTCGGATTTCCAAAGACGTTTTCACATCAGCGTGGATGAAACGGAATCGGCCCGAGCGTCGGTGAGTTGAGTCGAATCCTCTCCAGCATTTTTATCCGGCGGCATGGAACCAACTCTGCATGTTTATAAATCTTTAATCTATCACACACACACACACTCACACCCACACACACACATGCTGAGCAGCGACGCTTTTCAGTGCCGCTTTTGAGTGGAATGCGCGAGGCGAGCCAAGAGAGCGACAGTTGCAGTTGCAGCAGCGAAATTGATGAGGAGGTTAATTCATCGGTTGTCGATGCCCTCAACAATGAACAGAACTGCCTGCATTGCGGTGATTTGCATCGCCAAGAGGACGAAGATTCGCTGCCGGACGAGTCAACCAAAACTTGTGATATACTGGATAGAAATTTGTACCTGCAACGTATTTTTGTAAAGAAAATTGGAATATCAATAGGCTCGTGTCAGTTTCCATCTCAGCTCGCTTAGAATTTGAATTTTTAATTTGCTTTTATATTTTTTGTTTGCCGCTTTGGTTTGCTTGTCGTTTCGCTAGGCTGCTGCCATCAGTCGCACGAATAGTTTAGAGGATAACACAGCAGTGCCAGAAACGACCGCAGGACCCAATCCAGGCTCTGTCACTAACACGACCAACAACAATAACAACAACCACACGGACTGCAATTCAAACAATTCCCCAGAAAGTAGTTCCGATGCCATGGACCAAGCCAGGTTAATATGCCCAAAACCACACTCCCCTCCCCCACCCACGATTCGTTGCCAAGGCCCTGAAAAAATTTGCTTCCCTTTTCCATCCCTCGTAGTATTTTGGTTTTTTTGATTTCATACATTTTGTAGCGAATTTTTGTTTTTCTTTTTTATTTATTTAGTTTTGTTTTCAATTCCCTGCGCCATCCCGTGGCCCATAGGGCCCCAGAGATCTCAGCCACCAGCCTGCTAACCGATTTGCGGCCGGTGAGCGCGCGCGGCCAAAACAATCGATACAATTGGCAGCGGCCGGCGTGGGACAATCGATTACAGCAGCGGCGAAGGCAGCAACTCTACCAGTGGCAGATCAGTAGACAATCGGTTAGCACGCTTCCTCCACACACACACACACGCACACTTGCATTTTGTCTTGTTTATCGGTAGTTTCGATTTGTTTGGCGTTTCTTGTTATCGATTTTCAATGCTTTGTGGAATTGCTGGGTTTGCCGTTATGTTTGTTGTAGTTATTTTGGCCGCCTCCTGTGTTCGAAATTGATTAGCAAAATTTGTTGGTGTTTTGTGCTTACTTCCCCGCCCCCTTTCCAAGTTGGTGGGCATGGGTCAGTCATGCCGTCGGGCTGTCCACTCGGTAAGCATTTAGGCGACTCAACTGTACTTGGCCAGGGGTTCCATTTCCATATTTTGTATTTTCATTGTTGTGTATATATTTTGTGTAGTTATTGAGATTTAATTTTAAGGAATTTCTTTTGATTTTCATTTAAATTGATTTCTTTTCTGTTTCTTCCACAAACACACACACACCTCACTCACACCCACACACACACACATTAGAGTGAAGACACCGATCATACAGACAGCCACAATCCCTCAGAGATCTCAGCCCCGTCCACCCGACGCAATTCAAACGAAGACAACACAGCCGTGCCGACTGAACAAGTAAAAATTTCTTATCTCTTTGGCTTGCTTACTTTAAAAAAGAAATACTTTTTTATCGATTAATAATCGATTTTCTGTTTGGTTTTGCAGAGTGCTGCCAACGAGGAGGAAGCTTTGCCCGAGCGTTGGTCCATGCAAGTGGCCCCGAACGGACGCACCTTCTTCATTGACCATGCAGCCCGGCGGACCACCTGGATTGATCCTCGCAATGGCCGGGCCAGTCCCATGCCCAACCAAACGCGACGCGTGGAAGACGACTTGGGCCCACTGCCCGAGGGCTGGGAAGAGCGCGTTCACACCGACGGCCGTGTATTCTACATAGACCACAGTAAGCTCAAAAGGATCTTTATGAAAGGAGGAAACTAATTGTTGATGTTTTTTAGACACCCGCACTACCCAGTGGGAGGATCCGCGACTGTCCAACCCGAACATAGCCGGCCAGGCAGTGCCCTATTCCCGGGACTACAAACGCAAATACGAGTACTTCAAGACCCACATCAGAAAGCCTGTAAGAGAGCCGCTGAGATCCTTGATTTTGTGGGGATAAGTCTCTCTTTTTCTTCTAGACAAATGTACCAAATAAGTTTGAGATCCGCATCAGGCGCACTTCGATATTAGAGGACTCGTATAGAATCATCAGTTCGGTGACCAAAACCGACTTGCTGAAGACCAAACTCTGGGTGGAGTTCGAGGGCGAAACTGGCCTGGGTAAGTCGAAGGTTTCCCTTTTTATATACTTTACCCTCTTTAATGCTTTCGGTTTTGTTTTCAGATTACGGCGGCCTGGCCAGGGAATGGTTCTATTTGCTGTCCAAAGAAATGTTCAATCCTTACTACGGCCTCTTCGAGTACTCGGCCATGGACAATTACACCTTGCAGATCAACAACGGCAGCGGCCTGTGCAACGAAGAGCACTTAAGCTATTTCAAGTGAGGCTACTCCAAAGTTTCCTCCTTCTTTTATGATTTTCTTTATATTTTTTCTTAGGTTCATTGGCCGCATAGCGGGCATGGCCGTCTACCATGGCAAGCTGCTGGATGCTTTCTTTATACGTCCTTTCTACAAGATGATGCTGCAGAAGCCGATTGACCTGAAGGACATGGAGTCTGTGGACACGGAGTATTATAATTCGCTCATGTGGATCAAGGAGAATGACCCGCGTATTTTGGAATTGACCTTCTGCCTGGACGAGGATGTCTTCGGCCAGAAAAGTCAACACGAATTGAAGCCCGGCGGTGCCAACATCGAAGTAACCAACGACAACAAAGACGAATACATCAAGTGGGTCCTGAAATACTTCCTCCAGAGAATTGTTACTCAACTCTGCTTTTCAGGCTGGTGATCGAGTGGCGGTTTGTGGCGCGCGTGCAAGAGCAAATGTCCGCGTTTTTGGATGGTTTTGGTTCCATAATTCCCCTCAATCTGATCAAAATCTTCGACGAGCACGAACTCGAGCTGCTGATGTGCGGCATCCAGAACATCGATGTCAAGGACTGGCGCGAAAATACCCTGTACAAGGGCGACTACCACATGAACCACATCATCATCCAGTGGTTCTGGCGCGCCGTCCTCTCCTTCTCCAACGAAATGCGCTCGCGTCTGCTCCAATTTGTCACGGGCACCTCGCGCGTCCCTATGAACGGTTTCAAGGAACTCTACGGCTCCAATGGCCCCCAGATGTTCACCATCGAGAAATGGGGCACGCCCAACAACTACCCCAGGGCCCACACTTGGTAAGTGGAGAGAAGTTTCCTCTCCCATCCCCCACTCATTTGATTTCTTTTGCCAGCTTCAACCGCTTGGATCTGCCGCCCTATGAGGGCTACCTGCAGCTGAAGGACAAGCTCATCAAGGCCATCGAGGGCAGCCAAGGCTTCGCGGGCGTTGATTAATACACTGGAGCGTCGTCGTGCCTGCCACCACAGCCGTTTCGCGGTACTGAAGGCTTAACGCTCTTGCTGATCAACCGGCAACTGAGGGACCTTCAGGTCGGCCAAGTCCCCCAGCAGTGCGTGCTGTCGGTGATGCAACGACGCTTCCATCCCGCTCGCCACCATTGGAACCACACAGCCACCAAATCGTGTACTTATCTATTCGTTTGCTTTTGTATTATAATCATTTTTGCTAGTTTAGTCTTATTTCGCATGTATTTTTAACTCAAAGGATAACAACGCCGGGCCGCCACACACACACGCTGAGCCCCCAAAATAAACCTATTAAATTTATCTATAAAGAAAAAACTAAAGTCAGATTTATGTGAAATGTTCATTGTGTTTGTATCGATGTGCCGACAATTGCAAAATGTTCAAAACGTTATGCAAACTCTATTAAAAAAAGAAAAATAACTTTTGTTAAAAACTAAAAAAAAAAAAATTGATGTAAATTGGCAGTGAATTTTTGCGGGTTTGACACTGCAACGAATTTTGTGGACCTACTCAATTTTCGAAGGCATTCGCCTTTTTTCCGCATAGAAGTTTTTTGTATTTTATGCTAAATGTAATGTTAATAAATTTTAAGTCGCGCTTTACTATTAAACAAAGAAACTATAACGAAAATAATATATGAACAAAATGTTAATTATATACATTCCAAATGTTTTCTGTCGGCCCCAAAAACCAAACCGACACCTAAAAAAAAAATACATTTTTAAAGTAAAAAAAAAACAATCAAATTATTTTGTGGATTCCTTAAGTTGACGAAAGGATGAAAAGTATTCAAGTTTATTTATAAAGTCGTTTTTTTGTGGTTCTTAAAAGATTTTTAACTGAATACTGAATTCATTATCCTTCCTTCCTTCGACCGGTTTATTGGTTCAGTTCAATTAAGTTTTTGAGGTTCTGCTGTAGTTTACATTTGTTGGCCTGAAATAAGAAAGGACTTAAAAGGAATCTAGGACTCTATAAATGCAACCGAAACCCACCACAATGTCATGGAGTTCCTTGAAGAGCTTCAGTTCCTCTTGGTTTAATTCTTCGATGGCATCCTAGAAATAATTATTTTTAGTTTATTTTTTTTTGTTTATAAGATTTAGATGGTCGCTTACCTGGATCTGCTTGAGTTGTTTTTTAAATTTGTGGCTCTTTTCGGCTAAGTCACGCTTTTCCTTTTTCTTGGCCACCCAGGCGTCCATTGGGACTCCGTTTGCAGTTACTGCGGGAAAATTGGCCCCAAATGGCTCGTCCGGGCCAAGCTCCTGCTTGACTTGGTATTTGAAGTAACCCAATACCTCCTTATCGGTAAGGTAAGACTCAGCTAGATTAAATTTGTTTCCGTTTTCCATTGCGATGCGTTTTGTTCGGCTTGTCAATTAACAATGAAAAAAAAGGTACTGAATTCAATGAATTGCCAATTTGAAGACCTACTGCGCCAATTCTTTACAGTTAACTGGGGCTGCCAACGCGGTTCGCCGAAAAAATACCAAAACGCCTTTTTATTTTTTTGCATAATTTCGCAAAATCCTCAACTGCAATTATTCTTCACAACACAAAACATAAAAAACAACTAAAGAGCTGCCAGGAAACTTAGTAAAATCGGTATTTTTTAACACTTTTATAAATATCGAATGCACGATTGGCTTGGATTTTATCGATAGCTTGTTAGTTTTGGCGCCGGTACAGACGAAACACACGGAATCGGAACTCAACTTTGCTGCGCAGGTGAATTAATTTTTTTTTTTTTTTTTCTGTGAATTGCAATTGAAAATTGCATTTAGTGTTTGTGTTATTATATTCCCCAACCATCTACAGTGCTGTGGGTGTAAATAAATATGGAAAATATAAAAATGCAACGTCGCTTGCCCTGCGCAAAGTGCCGCCGTCCGTGCGATTTCCGTTGGTGTATTTTACGCGCAAGTTCCGTTGGTTTCTGCGTGCGTCGGTTGCATTTCGTCGGTACGCGTGTGTGTGTGTGTATGTGCGCGCGTTTTGCCTATGCGTGGGTTTTTTTTACCAAGTTGGAGTTTTTTGGATTTAATTGAAGCATTTGAGCCGCCTAGGATATTGCAACCACCTAAAGTTCAATAAGGTAAGCATCATTTATTATATTGTATTACTTATTCGGGTAATTTTCGGGAAATTCGGTTTGTCAGTTTTTAAGTGCGCAATAGGGCATTTTTCGCTTGCCTATTGGCACGCAGGTGTCGATGTGTCTGTGTGTGTGTGACAAGAAATGCTCGTTGGAGTGGTTCGAGCAGCGATGGCCGGCCTTGCAGTTTTAGAAGCTTGCAGTTTTAGAACCTTGTCGCTTTACAACCGTGCAGTTTTAGAGCCTCGCAGTTTAAGAGCCTTGCAGTTTTAGAGCCACTTGTATTTATTTTTTTTTTTTAATTTTATGAGACCAACTAATTTTCGGCTTACTGCTGTTTTAAATAATTTGCAGAGGAGACTGTAAATAATTTATTTTAATCATATTAAAATATTAAGACTTCCTCGTATACCAAGCTGATCAGCTAATTATGGTAAAATTAATATGAAAATATCAATTCAATTTTTATTTTAACCAAATTCCTTGATTTCTTAAACTTATTTTTCTGTTAATCGATGACATAACCACAATTCCCTTGACGCTTAGCTTCTTTGCAAAATCTATCGATAGTTTAGAACTTCACTGAATCTTCATTTTCCAACACTGCAAACCTTTTTTGACCAACACCTCCTGAATCTTATTTGGTGTTTCTATGTTGTTGTTGTTTTAAATCCCAAGCTATGATTTCCCACTTAAATTTTTATATTTTCATGAAGAAAACGTTAAGAAACCGAAACATGACTTGCATTTTTTTGATCGCAAACAACTGCCGTTGGCCTGGATCAGTCGCTCTTTTATACTTTCCCAAAGCTCAGTGAACGAAGCTTTTGAGCTTTTGGTGAAGATGAAAGCTTTATTGGGAGATCGACTGTGCAGAAGTGGAGTCCAAGGAAGTTTAAGGTCAAGATGGGCGACTCGGCGGGGAGGACAGACGGACATCCGGAAGGATAGCCAGATTAGACAAATGGATAGTCAGACGAACAGGCTGGACCGACAGGCAGCTTAATGAGTGGGAGTGGTGGTAAAATTGGCAGAAAGACAGACATCCGGATAGACAGGCTTAGGAGGCAGTGAGCGTCCTTTGTAAAGTCAGAGAACCAGCCAAGCTCGCGACGAAATGGACAGAAAGGCGATCGTAGGGCAAAATGTGCAGACGGACAGACGGCCAGTGACTATAACCAACAGCTTGTGTGTGAATGAATGTGCGGGTTGCGACAGAGCTACCACCCTCCCCCACCCCCTCCACCACTTCTTGAAGGAAACCACAGCAAAAAAATCTATGATCTAAAAATTCAAACAAACCAAAATTTAGTTGATTTATCTATTTTTGGTTCTTTGTGGAGATTTCATTGAAAATTGACTCCGCAGACACCAAGACTTTAGAGGTATTACCTCCCTTCTTTTCTGAATGAAAAGGATCTTCATCGTTTCTGTATTTCTTGTTGGTCTTTAAAAGCATTCAAGTCTCTTTAACAAAATTAACCAATTAGAGTCTTAATATAGAATATGATTTAAGGTTCCTCATTTTAAATAATTTATTGCATTCCTTTTGCAAAGAATGGTGTATCCTTTGCTATCTGGAAGATTCTAATAATTTAGTGGGTGATTTAGTGATTCTATTAATTTTGGGTCTTTAGTTATATATCATCGCCTTTTGGAAATACTACGACTATAATGATTTACAAATTGGAGTAGTTCTACTTTCTTCGAGAGGTTTTCAAGAGTGGGAACCATTGAAACTTATCTCTAAACTTTCTCCGACATTTTGTGAAATGTGAAGCGATCGTTTCCGCCTAACAAAAATACCCAAAATGATGCAATAGGAGATATATTATAAAAAATATAGCCAAGTTCGTATTCAGAACCTGGGAGTAGGTTTATGTAACCTTTGGGAAATCCCGTTAATTGTCTCAGATTGGAGCGAGCTAATCTCAGATGAGAACTCGCTCTTGAACTTGTCAAAGTCACCGTGACGAGGGGAAAATAATATTTTACTATTAAAAAAAAAGAGGAACTGATTGGGGAAGACAAGTTCCCCGATAGCGGGGAATATGTTCGGCTGAGTTTTTAAAGAGATCAATGAACAGTTCCCAGAAATACCCGTGGCCCTTGAATTGAAATCGATTGCGCCAAAAGAACTAAATGAAAAGTCTGAGGAAGAAGCGCCTGACGCACTTGACTGATAGCCACGCTCCGTCCAAATCTAAAAATTGATAGCCAATTCGAATGGCCAATTCGACCTATAAAAAGCTGGCCCAGTCCCACTGAAAAGTACACTCCGTTCCCATCCCACAATATGAAGGTGTTCGCTGTTCTTCTCCTGGCCGCGGCCTGCGTCGCCGGCTCCGCCATTCCCGATGGCCGCATTACCAACGGCAAGGATGCCGCTGCCGACCAGTTCCCCTACCAGGTCGGTCTTTCCCTGAAAGTGGGCAAGTCCTCCGCCTGGTGCGGTGGCTCTTTGATTGGCCACGAATGGGTGCTCACTGCTGCCCACTGCACCGATGGGTAAGTCGCTTGGTCCTTTTGAAAATTCGGATTTCCTTGAATGGATCTTTTGTGGTGGTTAGTGTGGATTCCGTGACTGTTCAGCTGGGAGGCACTCTGCGCTCCAGCCCCAAGGTCAAGCACACCGTGACCAAGGACAAGATCATCATCCACTCCGGCTGGAACTCCAAGACCCTGAGAAACGACATCTCCCTGATCCGCATCCCCCATGTGGACTACAATGCCTCCATCAAGCCCGTGACCCTGCCCAGGATCGAGTCCCACTATGCCACCTATGCCGACGATGAGGCCATCGCTTCCGGCTGGGGCCGCACCTCCGACAAGTCCACCGCTGTGGCCTCCAAGCTGCAGTATGCCTACATGAAGGTCCTGTCCAACGAGGCCTGCCGCAAGACCTGGGGCCTGAGCCTGGCTTCCTCGAACATCTGCGTGGCCACGCCCAACGGAGTGTCCACCTGCAATGGTGATTCCGGCGGTCCCTTGGTCCTGGCCTCCGACAAGGTCCAGATCGGTCTGACGTCCTTCGGCCATCGCGATGGCTGCGAGTTGGGCTACCATGCTGTGTTCACCCGCGTGACCAGCTACTTGGACTGGATCAAGAGCCACACTGGCATCTCCCGCTAAGAGGTCCTGCCGTGCAGCACAAACAATAAACGATTTATAAAAAAAACCAGACGAATTTCCTTGACCAACGCAATTTTAATCCAGTGTCCTGCACTGTCCTACAAATTCGCCACTCCACTGATGCTTTTGATCCAGGGCAGGAATTCTGTAATGCGCGTAAAGACCGCAGGATATCCTTTAGCACATCCTGCGCTCTTCCCAAACGAGGTTAGGCCGATTACAATATCCGCGTTCTCCGAGTAGTCGTAGTAAATCAAAGGACCTCCGGAGTCTCCGGTGCAGGTCGATCGACCGCCCGTCGTATCCATGCAAATGTGCGAGGACTTTATGCGGCTGCCGTAGGCAAAACGGCAGTCCTCGTTCGAGTCCACATAGCGAATCACATAGCGCAGGTCATTGGAAATGGCCGATGACTCTAAAAATAAAACCTCTCAGTTTCGGCGGTGACTGTACTTTTTTGCTCTTACCGTCGCTGGTGCGTCCCCAGCCTGTGGCTATGGCCAGGACATACTCGTAGCTGGCATAGGGCCGTGAAATTCTGGGTAATTTGATGGGTTTTATGGCCGCCGAAAAGGACACAGCCTCCGGCAGGTAAACCAAAGCAATATCGTTTTCCAGCGTGTCCTTTTGCCACGACGGGTGCACGCGGACCTGCGGCCTGCTGGTCTTCAGCAGCACTCGAGGCTGCAGCCGCTTCACCGCCCCCAGGTAGAAGGTCACCGACAAAGGACTCTCGTCCACACAATGCGCTGCGGTCAGCAGCCAACGATTTGAGATCAAAGTCCCTCCACACCAAGTAAACAAATCCCTTTCGGTCTCAATGCTCAGGCCCACTTGATAGGGGAATTGATTGTCTCTGGCCAGATCCCCGTTGGTTATGCGGGAGGTCAACTCCATGCCAGCCAGGGATTTCGTCTGCAGGACGAAGAGCATTAGGCAGATGAGAATTTGCATGCTTAGCGTTTCTGGTTTGGTTTGCCACTAAAGAGTCAAGGCCCCCCGGCTGGGGATTTATAAAGTACGATCCACGCGATCAAGCATTATTTGGTAAATCGGGTTATCGATTTCGATCCTACGCAATTGCCAATCCCAGACAGCCGGTCAGGTTGCTCAGGTGCCGTCGGGTCGTTGTGCATATTCAAGTGGGAATTATTATCTTTGGAAATATCGAAACGCCACTTGATTCTTATATTAATTAAAAAAACAGTTGTTCTTTTGATTAACTTGAAGGCTATGACATATATAATAATCACTCTTAAATGTCCAAGAAGGTTGCTCAAAGAATTGCCAAAGGGGTTTTGGGGGAAGTTAAGATCAGAGAGGGAAGTTAAGAGGGAAGTTTTAACTGAAGTCTAGAAAAAGGGTTATTTTTTTGGGATATTGGTGGAAAAGCCAATGAAGTAGGTAGATGATCTTTCATTTATGTTAATTTTTAAGAATATTTGAAAATTAGAAATCAGCCTTTGGGTTCTCGAAACTAGAATAGATTTCTAGTTAAATTAGATAAATGATGGAAATATAAATTCTATAAATTGAAACACAATTAAAGTTTCCTTTGATTAAAATACTGATAATATATTTAAATTTTGTAGATTCTCTCATATGATCTCATATTATTTTTAATAAGCAGAATATTAACAAATAAATTTTTAAGCTACTGTGATTAAAGAGCCCTTAAGAGCGCAACTAGGCTTTTGGCTCTGATCTCGTATGAACTTATGGACTTATATGAGGGCTAAGACTGAGAAAGATTTTATATTACAAATATTTCGAAAGAGCATCAGAACTTCTGCTGTTGAAAATCGGAAGCCCAATATCATGATAATATCATAGTTCATAATTTAAAGAAAGCCTTCTTCTTTATATCATTTCTATAACGTAGGTCGGACCAAATCTACACTCCCTAAAACATCCCTCTCCAATCCCGAAGAACCTTAAAGCTTTCAAGTAGATAATAATGATCCCATTCCAGATCATTAAAAACCCAATTTCTCTTAATTGACAATTACTGATTCCTCCATTTAGAGATAAACCCTTTCCTGGTAAAAATTTCCCTATAGCCTGAATACCAGATATAACCGGCTGTGGTCACGTGGATTTGAGTATTGTAAGCTTTCTGGGTAGTCCACAATCTTCGGCCAGATCCACCGATTACTTCCCAATTGACGAACATTTAAAGACGAATTATCTTATCTCATTTTTCTAACCAATTTCTGTGTTTCCTTTTCGTTGCAGGTGAGCGAACTTTTAAGAATAAAGGCTAAGTTAAGAAACTCTTAAGGTCTCTGGTGAGTTGGGAGAGAACTTCTTGGAGGGTTTCTAAAAAACAGATCTGATTTCTATCGATCTAAAGAAATTTCTGAGAGGATTGGGAGAGGATTTTTTGGAAGGTTTCTAAAAAAAAGTCTTGGTTTCTCTCGATCTTAAGAAAATCTTAAGAGCCCTGGTGAGTTGGGAGAGAACTTCTTGGAGGGTTCCTATAAAAACCTGATTTCTCCCGTTCTAAAAAAATTCTGACGATCTCGGGTGATTAGGAAGAGTATTGTTTTGGAGGGTTCCTATAAAAAGATCTGGTTTCCCCGCTTCGAGTATGGAAAGATTTTGAATTTCCCTCTATCGGATGATTCCCCAATCTTATCTCTCAAGAGGCGGAAAACGGCACACGTCGTCTCCCCTCGAGTGCCATTCGTGGCCATTCAAATGCCTTCTTGGGTTGGCCAATTGCATCGTCCAGTGATTAGATAATTCCCCTTTGTTTGTCCTCCACGCGCATATAAAAAGCCCCCGTCGAAATTCGTCTACCAAAGTTCCAACTCTCCACGGATCATGAAACTGTTCATCGCCTTAGCCGCCCTCCTGGCCACCGCCGCCGCCGGCACTGTCCCCATGGACGGCCGCATCACCCACGGCGACGAGGCCCGCGTCGGCCAGTTCCCCTACCAAGTCGGCCTCAGCCTCCACTTCGGCAACTCCGGAGCCTGGTGCGGCGGCACTCTGATCTCCGACCGCTGGATCGTCACTGCCGCCCACTGCACCGATGGAGCCGATGGCGCTGATGTCTTCGTCGGAGCCATTGACATCAAGAAGGAAGAGCCCGGCCAGCACCGCATCCGCGTCGAGAAGGACGACATCATTGTCCACGAGCACTGGGACCCCAGCATCGTCAGCAACGACATCTCCCTGATCCGCCTGCCCATTCGCCTGGCCTTCAACGACCGCGTCCGCGCCGCCACTCTGCCCAGGAAGGATGGCCGCTACTCCACCTACGAGGGCGAGGAGGCCATTGCCTCCGGCTGGGGCAAGGACAGCGACAGCTCCAACGCCGTCTCCCCTGTCCTCCGCTACGTCGAGATGCCCATCATGAAGACCAGCACCTGCAACAAGTACTGGGCTGGCATGATCACCGACAAGACCATGTGCATGAGCACGAAGGGCGGCAAGTCCACCTGCAACGGCGACTCTGGCGGTCCTTTGGTCCACAAGGATGGGGATGTGAATTATCTGATTGGTGCCACTTCCTTCGGTTTGGCTTTGGGCTGCGAGAAGGGCTACCCCGCGGTCTTCACCCGCATCACCGCCTACTTGGATTGGATCGAGGAGCACAGCGGTGTGGTCAACAAGTAAACCCAGGATAATAAATATTTGCGATATTACTTATTGGATGTTTTTATGAAAACTCCGGGATCTTGAGGAATTAAGACTCTTACCGAGACTCCGGATCTTAAAGAACTTATAGAGAGCGAATTCTTAATTCATTCATTCACTCAATTCTTTGATTACCTCAGACTTAAACCGAGAATTCATCAAAGATTCACTTTCAGTGAGCTTCATAAGATTCCCTGCGATATTATTTATTGGAAGTTTTTGTAAAAACTGCGGGATCTTATAGAATTGAGACTCTAACCGAGAATTTTACTGAGACTCTTTATGAAGTCTCAGAATCTTAAAGAATTCAAAGAGAGCGAATTCTTCAATGATTCACTTCAAGAGATTTATGAGATTCCCTGCAATATGAGTTATTGGAAGTCTCCGCATCTTGAAAATCCAGACTTTAACCGGGGTTGTATCATATTTTCACTCTAAGTGAGCTTTACTGGATTCCTTGCAATATTATTTAAAGGAAGTCTTTATAACGTCTCAGAATCTTAAGAATTCAGACCTTAATCGAGAATTCCCTGTGCTAATCTATTTTGAAAGTCTTTATAAAAGCTTAGGATCTTAAAGAACTCAGAGGAAGAATTCATCATTCATTGATTCACTCAAAGTGAGCTTTATACAATTCCTTGTGATATTACTTGTTGGAAGTTTTTATAAAGTCTCGGGATCTTGATTAACTACCTTATCCTTAATCCAGTAAATGAGCTTCAAAAGATTCCCGGCGATATTTTTTATTGTATGTGTCTATTAAGTCTCAGGATCTTGAAAAATCCTAGACTTTAAACCGAGAATTTAACTTAGATTCACTTCAACATAAGTCAGCTTTATAAGTTCCCCAACTCTCCTCTTGGAGTCAAGTTATATTTGTTCTAAGAAATTAACTGATCTAAACGAATACGGGAGGCAGAAAAGGGTCTTAAAAAATTACAGACTTATCGATTAATTTCTGAAAGTTTCTGGAACCCAAAACTTTACTCATATTCTGGAATTCTTGAAAATAAAAAGAGGGAACTTCCTTTGGTTCGTGGTGGTTCGTTGTAGAGGTTTCAAATCCATAGATGAAGCTGAACAATATATAGATTCATATATCATATATGCGGAATCAAGTTTCCTTCTTATTTTCAAACGAAGAAGAATAGGAGAACTTAAATTCCCCTTTCGACGTCGCACTTTCTTAGATGTCCCGAATATAGGACAAAATACACAATCTTTGCCTATATAATTCGATCCGTCAGACCAAATCAGTTGATCATAAAATATTCCCTAAACAATTTCTTATCTATGCCGTTTTCATAAGGAACCAAAGCATCTTTATAATATGCCAAGAAGTAGCTTCCTTGAGCAACCATAGATATTCTTCAATATCATCCGATCCATTAAGAAATGAAAACACAATTTCGATTTTTATTTAATTTTTTCGTATTTTTTTGTGATTTTTTTTTGTAATGTTTTTATTGATTTTTGTTTGGGTTTTTATTTTTTTTTTTTGTGGGATTTCTTTGAAGGGGGAGGGGAGGAATTTTGTTGTTTTTTTTTTTAATATCGAACAATTAAATAATTCCGCCGATAGTTTAGTTTTCATATTCGAAGATCGGAGACTTCCAATGAAACCAAAAACGCGACAGAGATTTCAATTGCCACAAATTCTCAAAATATTTACAAATAAGAAAAATCATTTTTTTAAACTTAAATTACATAAAAAGAGTGTTTGTGTGTGTGTGTATGATTACATTGGTAGTGTATATGTAGGTCGGTGTGTGGATAGTATAGAGCTATGCATATTTCATTGTTCTTTTGTTTTTTTCTTTAATGAATTATTTTTTAATTTTTTTTCCGTTTTTTGTCTTTGAATTTGAATGAGAAACGCGCAACGATCGCTTAGCTCGAAAAATTACATAAAATTTGTATACTCTTTTCGATAAGTTTGTGGCTTAACTTTAAATATTTTTGTTTCCTTTTCGTGGTTTGCACAACAATTTTTTTTTGTTTTAATTTTTCTCAATATATATATTTTTTTTTGGGACTCGCAATTCTTTTTATTCTATTTTCGTTGAATTAAAGGAAGGCGTGGCAGGTTTAAAAAAAACGTATTTCGGAATTAGTTCTATAAAAAATCCATAACGATTGGGAAACCAAATCAAAGTTTTTATTTTTTGCTAAAAGTGTTTGTTTTTTTTTTTCTGTTCCTGGCACTCCGATTTATAACCCGAGTGCTGGCCGTGTTCATAGTTCGTTTCTCATAGTTTTCTTCTTCTTTCTCTATAGCTATATTCTATATAATGCTTGGGGGGAACTTGTGTAATGTGGATTCTTTTGCTAAGCGGAACGGAAGGTTCTTCATTTCAGTTTTTCAGTATTTGAGTGAATTTCTATTTACAACAGCCGGCAGGATTTTTAAGGATCCTGGCTGTTTGGGGGGATGGTGTGGGGGGTAATTGATTTTGCTAACTTAAATGCTAAAAGGTCAAGACGAGCAGAGCCGCTCGGTTGACTTAAAAGTTCTTGGGTTTCACTGCTGGCCTTTTTTTTATGTTTTATGTAATTTAGTATTTTTTTTTAGTATTTTGTGGGTTGGATTTTTGCGCAGTTTACAACTATTACATCATCGTAAACGTATCGTAATTATAAATTAATTAATGCTGTACAAAAAAAGTTTCGGCTCTTTCTTTCCGTCTGAAAAAAAAACCAATTCTCCGCATAGACAAACTCCTCCAATTTTCTGGTATTTTTTGGATTATAATTTTAAAATCTTGTGTATCTCACTTCGCTTATCTCATAGGCTCGCTCTCAACTAAAATGAATCAATAACTTAGATCGCTAATGCATCTCAATCAACAATAATAACTACCATAGGGTTACTATTTTTTATACATATATGTAAAAAATTGGGTTCAACTCGGCTTATTTCTTGGGATAGCCCGGCGGCAGGACCCCGTTCGGCACTCCCAAGCCATGCGAATTCATCAGCATGCCCGGCGGCAGGACTGCAGCTCCGCTCCCCGCCGAGGGATTCGTGTTGGGGGCATACAAACTTCCGATCCCAGGGGCATTGCCGGTGGCCACACCGCCATTGTATTTCGCGTAGTCTTGATTTTTGCTCTTCTTCTCCTTGTCCCGCTCCCGGTCGCGGTCCTTTTTCTTGCCGCTCGAACTGCTGCCGCCGCCAGGGGCAGGCAACCCCAGCCCAGGCATTCCATAGCCAGGATAGCCGGCCGTGGCCATGGGAGCCGTGCTCACCGCCATAATCGAGGGCAGCGGGGGCGGGGCCAGTGAGCCATAGCCTGGGGCGGGTGCAGGCGGCAGGACCGGGGCCGTGGATGCCATGGAGTAGTTGCTGGACTCCACTTTGGTCTTGGATATCTTGAGCTTGAGGGGACCGGCGGTGGGGCCGCCACCGGCCGGGGGATCGCTGGGCACGGCCTTGATGACGAGCTTGAGGGAATCGGGATTGCTGCTGGCGTCCTTGGAACGTTCTTTTTGCTTGTCCTTTTTGTGTTTCTTGCGCTCCTCCTTGTCGGACTTGTCTTTGGATTTGTCCTTATCCTTGTGTTTATGTTTCTCCTTCTTTTTCTTCTTCTCCGACTTGCTGCCGCCGCCAGCCTCGTCCTTCAGCTCCCCCAGCTTCGTCAGACCCTCCATTTCCGTCACTCCGCCTCCCTCGGCCTTCAGCAGCAACGTCACCGCTGCCTCCTTCTTCACATGCAGGGCGGGCATCGGTTCCAGCAGCTCCGCCGGCGGCTTCAGTCCCGGCATCGTCAAGGCCTCCGGCTTCAGCAGCAGTCCACTCGCCGAGGAGTAGCTCTCCTTCAACAGGCTGCGCACCAAGTCCGGCGTCGTTTCGATGCCATTGCTCATGGCCAGCGGCGTGTGCTTGTCGTGGTCGCCCGAGGAACTGCTGTAGCCGTAGGGCAGGCCGGCGGTGTCGAGTTTCCTTAGCTTTTCGCGCGGCAAAGTGTCCTCGCCGAGGCCGGCGTACTGAGTGGCGGCGGTTTCGTTGGGGCGCTTGAGGCCGCCGCCAGCGCCCGCCAGGTCGGCTGGGCCGGCCAGTAGATCCGTGGGCAGTTTCTTCATGGGCGGCATCATGGCCTTGAGAGCTGACGACGAGGGGGTGGAATTGCTGGCTGTGGTTGGCAGGTTGCTGGCCGAATTCGTGCCCGGCAAACCGCCCGATATCCGGTGCTTGTCCTTCTTCGTGGGCGTGCCGCTTGTAGACAAACGATCCTTCTTGGTGGGGCTCTCCTTGTCGCGGCCATGGCTGTTCAGCTTGTAGCCGAGTCCTTCATGCGACCCTGGCGGCGGCAGCAGCCCATTGAAGTGGTCCTTCTTCATGTCGCTCCACTCGGGGCTGAACAGGGAGTTTGTGTTTTTGATTTGCTGCTGGTTGGCTGGCGCCGCAGCCGCCGGCTGCTGGCTGGCCTCCAGCTGCTGCTGCATCTGCTGCAGGTGGCTGTTGTAGTTGGTGAGGTGGGCCGGCGGCTGCTGGGCAGGCGCCGTTTGCTGGCCGGGGTAGGGCAGAGAACCCACCGACATCTGCTCGTAAGGCTGGATATTATGGACGGATGAAGATGACGACGACGAGGAGGAGGATTTGCTGCGGTGATAGGAGCTGTTGGTGCTGCTGCTGTTGCCGCTGGCGGAGGGCAGGCCGTTGTTGGCGTTGCTGCTGGCGCTGCCGTAGCCGCTGCGCGACTGCCCGTGCAGCAGGGCATTTGAGCCGCCGCTGTTGCTGTAGGCTGGCGGGGCATTGGGATACATTTTGCTGCTGGCCGAGGAGGCTGCCGTGGCGGAATTACTAGAACCGCTGGCACTGCCGCTGACCGACTTGGCGGCCTCCTTGCTGCCCGCGGATGCGGCTGACGAGGAACTACGACCGTCCAGCAGCGGCGGCTGCTTGGCATTCGGTGGCATTTTGTGTGGCATCCCCACGGGCGGCAGGCCACGCGAGGGCTTGTGGTAGTCCATGGGCAGCGGTGGCGGCCTGGGCTGCTGGCTGGACGTGGAGCTGCGTTGGTTGCTCGAACTGCCGCTGCTGCTGCTACCGCCGCTGCTGCGCTGGCCCGAGGACGAGGATTGATGCGTGGAGGGCGCTCGACTGCCATAGCCCAGCTGCTTGGACTTGTGATCTAAAGCACACAGAGAAATTCAGAAAAGCTCGAAGGGATTTGGTGAAATGGCCACTCACCTGCATGGGCCTCGGAGGGCAGGGAGCCCGGGTAACTGGACATCTTGTGACTGGAGGACATCTGCTGGCTGCTGCCGCTCACCGAGGAGCGTTGATGGCTGCCGTGCTCGCCGGCAGCCCCGCGCCGCTGCTGCGGCACCATGGCCGGCGGAGGCAGCAAGGCCGCCGCCTGCTGGGCCGTCTGCTCCCGACTGTCGCTGCCGTTCATGATCTCCGGCGCGGCCGTGATGTTCGAATGGTAGCCCTTCATCATCTCGCTCATCTTCCAGTCCTCCTTGGGCTTGTTGTCTTTGCTGCTGCCGGACGAACTGCGATTGCCAGCCCCCTGGGCTATGGCCTTGATGGAGTTCAGCTTGGACTTGAGGCGGGCAGGACTCTTCTCGTAGATGGAGATGAACTCGTCGGTCAGCTTCTTCAGCAGCTCCAGGGTGACGCTCTTGTCCACGTAGTAGAACCAGTGCTTGCCCTCGGTCGACTGGGGTATCTCCCAGCGGGACCACTTGCAGGCCAGGTAAATGCAGAAGCAGGCGACTACGGTCGGTCGGTATTGGAGGCACATCGATGTGAGATGCAGGCTGCCAGGATGGCAAAGAAAAGGATGCGTTAGAAAATTCCATTCTCTCAGCAAGAAACTTAAAAATACAAAAAAAATTACCCCATACCCTTTGCCGGGGGGTACAGGGTACAAAGGTTGTTGTGTGGGTGTGTGTGTGTGTGTGTAGGGGATTTCCAGACCCCGCCCCGCCCGGGACTCCCCCTCCCCCGCCTTTGGTTCTTCGCAGGAAGAAATTTGAAATGCAACAGAAAAATGTGTCGATTTATAAACAGGACAGTCTTTATTTTCTTTTTTGAGATCACAAAATTCATTCTTTTTTTTAATTTTTTTTTTTAAGAATCCTTTTTTTTAATATATATTTTTTTTGTGGCTTTGTAAACTTTTACAGTGTTTTTTTTTACGACAAGAAAGTAAGAAAAGTAGAAGAAAAATGATTCCTGGAAAGATCGAATAACAAGTGAAAGTAAATTGGATTAAAAACTAATTGAAATTCAAATAAACAAATTATAGCGTGAGGGTAGGGAAACTTCCTTATAGAGATCATAAAACTTCCCCATAAATTGTTTGATAAATGTTGAGAACTTAAGGGAATGTAAGAGATTCGTTCAGGAATTTTACAAACAGCCCGACTCTTTCAAGGAGAATTCTTTATATTCTCTAAGTCAAAATCGGCAACTAAAGGAAGGAATCCAAGAGATCCGTTGAGGAACTTAATTATCAGCCTGACTCTTTCAAGAATTCATTATATTCCCTAAGTCAAAATCAGGAACTAAAAGAAGGAATCTGAGAGATCCGTTAAGGAACTTAATAAACAGCCTGACTCTTTCAAGAAGAATTCTTTAGATTCCCTAAGTCAAAATAAAGAATTAAGGGAAGGAATCCAAGAGATCCGTTTAGGAACTTTATAAACAGCCCGACTCTTTCAAAAATTCTTTATATCAGGAATTAAAGGAAGGAATCCAAGAGATCCGTTTAGGAACTTTATAAACAGCCTGACTTTTTTAGGAAGAATTCTTTATATTCCCTAAGTCAGAATCGGGAACTAATAACTTTTCTATATCTCTATTAAAAACCTCTCTTAATAAATCTCTATTATTTTCCCGTCAAGGTTTTTCACACTTCGGGCAAATCTTAAGTATCCCGATTTCTTAAAACCCAAGATCTCAGGTATCTTCAATCTCGGGTTATAAAACCTGAACTTCTGATCCCTTGAGACCAACTGTCCTCTATAAAACACAGGGAAATCCCTTTTCGAACTCAGGTAGAAGTTATACGAAGAGCAACTCTCAAAGTATCCTGAAGTCAAAGGTCTCTGAGGATTACAAAAATCCCAGTTAACAAAGTCTTTAAACTCTCATTAGCTTGGAAATCCTTTAGTCTCAGTCTGAGGATGTGAAAAACTCCAAGATCAGGTTTAGAATCGTGTGGGATTCCTCAGTCGTTAGTTTTTTTTGGGATCCAACGCTGTCTCTGTGGGCTGGATGATCCGAAGCTGCCCCCGTAGATTCTGAGGCGACTGTACGCCTATTTGGGAATATTATTTAAGAGTCCTTTCTCCCGCACACACGCCCCGACCCAAACTCTGTTTAAAGACTCGAGGTCTTGGCCAGACCAAGAGAAGATTTCGTTATGTGTGAATAAGACGGGGCGCATACCTGTTCGAGGCCAAGAAGTAGGACGTCTGAGCCAGATCCTTGCACGCTAAAATTTCATAGGAATCAATGAGCAATACTGACCGCAAACAGGGAAGGACGAGTGCTCTGAGTATCGTTACCTTTAACCAGCTGGCAAGTCCGCACCACATGCGTGTGAGGATGATCAATGGCCACATCAAAGCCCAAAGTCTGCAGCAGGACATTCTCATTAAAGACCAGCTCCTGGGCCAGATCCGAGTAGTTCTGATCTGTGGTAGTCTGCGGGGGTAGGCACTTGTTGGCGGCTCTAATGACATGCTCGAGTTTGCGAGGCTGCTCCTCCACTTTGGCGGCCAGGAAGAGACTCGCCGATGCCATGGCATTGCGATGGAAATGTGAGAAGGAGTGAAAGGCATAGAAGCGATGCATGTAGACGATGGCCGTGTTGATGCACAGCTGGGAGACCTGCAGCCTTTGGCCCATTTCCTGGATTAGGTAGGCGGTCATTTGGCGGTAGTGGAGCTCGTCGTCGGCTTTGATGCCGCAGCGACGGCTGGGCGAGTTGGCCAGCTGATCATTGCTGAAGTACCAGATCTTGTCCTTCTCCAGGGGACTGCTGCTGCCGCCGGAGCCGCTGCAGTAGCCCGAGGAGGTCGACGAGGTGGACGTGCTGGGCGTGGACGAGGCCGAGCCGCCCCCAGCTGAGGGCGTTAGGAGACTCATTTTGGCAATCACAACCGCTAACACACAGGCACATAAACACACACACACACACACAGGCTGCCCTTTCTGGGTTTCTTTGCTTTTAAGGGCGCTGCTCTGTTTTTCTGTTTATGCGCGCGCGCTTTGCTGCTTTTGAATATTTTGGACTTCTTCTTCAGCGAATTTCACATGCAAGCCTCTTAATTACGCGACGCACACTGCGAATTGTGTGTGTGGTGTTCTTTTTACTTGGGAATTTCTCTTTTTATTTTGCCCTGTTGTTGTTGCCGCCGCTGCTGAGTCAAACTTTGCCGTCTCGTAGGAACTGTACGAAGAAGAAGAGCAGTTTTTTTTCTTTGTTGCTGCTGCTTGTGTGTTGGTAAGGGCGCTTGGCCAGCGTTTGCTGGTGCGGCTGCTGCTTGTGTGGATTTGCTGGTCACAAAACATTTGCTAGATTCAAAAAGCCAAATGCATTTGTATTGAGAACTACGCACCACTGGGGCAGTGTGTCCGTCCACCACACACACACACGGGCCAGGGCAGGCGAGGGAAAAAATGATTTGACTTTTTCTTTTTCTTGAT
The DNA here is from genome assembly GCA_037075105.1 of Lissocephala sabroskyi. Classification (NCBI taxonomy): domain Eukaryota; kingdom Metazoa; phylum Arthropoda; class Insecta; order Diptera; family Drosophilidae; genus Lissocephala; species Lissocephala sabroskyi. The sequence goes on from JBAMCP010000795.1 coordinate 31,039, forward strand.
TGCGCTGCCTCCGTTTTTTTTTTTTTTTGTTTTTTTGCTTGCTGGTTGCGTCGTTGGCCCACCTCGCACAGTTTATCACAATTACAGATTTGTTAACAAAATTTCCACTGAATTTCAGAGCAATTTCTCACAATTTATGGTTTTTTTCAAAGCCTTGTGTGTTATGCGACGACGACGGTGTGGTGTGGTTTTCTGGAAATTGCGACTGCGATACAACGACGACGGAGTAGGCGACGAAACAACCGCGACGCACACGGGAGCGACGGGGGTACGTCGAAAAATGAATTGTTCGGTGTATTACATCAATTCATAGTTGTTATCGTTGCAATTATCGCGTAAAATTATACGTTTTGTTTACTAGAAAATCACAAAAAATGTGACTTCGTTTCAGAAAAAAAATGTATTTTTTTTCAATATGGCCGTCAGTATCCGGGGGGGTGGGGGGAACGATAAAACACAGAGCTGCTTCCAAACAATATCGATGTAAGGCGAATCGATATAAAGCAACACTAAATTCCAAAACACATCTGTTCGTTGTCAAATTTAAACACTTTAAAAAATATTTAATCGATTTAGGCAACCGCTCTTCAGCTGTGATGGACGAGAAATGGCGCGAAGTGGTAAATATCTTAAGTTATCGGCTTCGCATCCGATAATATAGAGTTGTGGCCAGAGTTGTCGCTACCTGGCAGGGTTGCATTTGGATATCCAAGAAATATTTAGAGACAACTCTGGCTTAGGCTGCAAAGAGACAACTCTGGCAGTCAACATTGTGTGCAACCCTGGTAAAATTTGAAAAGTTGGCGCCAAGAAAAGTCCGCGCTTTCTGTGGTTGTGTTTTTATTTTCAAATTATTTTATATAAAACAGATAATATATATATATATTTCATAGTTTGTAGATTAAAATATACAAAATTTAGCTAAAAATCTTAAACTCTTATGGTTTCGTAACAGTTAATAATTATGCTAGTATATTTCCCATCGACATTGCGGCTTCTGTTCTTGTTTTTTTTTTTTAGAATTTTCTCATTTTTTTTATATCAAAATTAACACTAAAATCCTTGCCTTCACATGCTTTCCGCTTACCACAAAAAATTCACCTACATTCCGCGTTACCAATGTGAGTTTTATCCTTCCAATAAATATATCATATATAATATGGCTGGCATTTGCTGATCATCAAGTTCAAGAACTTGTCGTAAGGACAAACAAAATGTTAATATCGAGTAGAATATATCAATACATAAAGTTCGGATAGAGATAATATTACTATAATATGTAAAACATATCGCTTTTCGATCCAAAAATCTATTCAAACTAACTATAATGGAGATACTTGTGCATAAGCTGATTCCTTGAAACCAAATGGAAATTTCAAACCTCATTTTTTCAACTGTTTTACAAATTTCCTTAAATTGTTAAGTGCCAATAGAGAGTATGCCTTATAATTATATACTATAGAGATCCTTGAAGGATCGTTTTTAAAAACATTTAATTTAATTGGTCTTATCCAGCATTTTTGTTTGTTTTGAATCAAAATTTACACGTTATCCTGTTCTCGTTACCAACTAAGTGCATTATGAGGTCCAGAAGTTGTTTATGTACAGATATAGTATCCCTTAAATGTCGGTTGTCCTAGCTTGAATTGATTTTTGGCTTATATCCTTTCGGGGTTCTTGAGAAACAAAATTTCAGAAGACGTGTTCTATATTTCTCTATATATCTCTCTATATAATTTTTAAAGCTGCTTGTTCGTTATACTGTTATTCTGGGGGATTGTGTGGGTGGTGATCTCTCGACCTTCTGCCGTTTCGTTGTACTTGAGTAAAATGTGGTATATCTGGAAATCGTACGATTGTTCTATGTTCAAACTGTCCTAACTTTAATTACGAAATATGGATTAAATGCCATGACTTATATCCCTAGAGTGTATAGAGTTCCTATATCTAGTATTGTATGTTATGATGATAGAGTTGGGGAAACCTCATAAACTGAGACCTCTTCGCATGCGAACATGAAATGTGTGTTGGGTTGGATTTTGTACTTAGCTATGTGAAATATATAGATTGAATTTATCTAAAATATCTGTGGATTATCCTAAACACCTAGAGATCTCTTAGCCTAACTTTAAAACGGGAGGTATATCTAAATTTCAACTTTGTAGCGGGTTGCATAGACTTTTTCATATATCTTCTGGTACACTAGCCTCTCGATCTCTCATCGAATTGATCTATAAAAAAAATCAATGAAAATAAAACGCATGCATTTTTGAAATTATAATTTTATTTAAAAAATAAAAAATAATCATTAAAAATGTTTACAATGTGCACAGAGAGAGAGAGAAAAGGGAGTTGAACTCGCGTTGCTTATGATCGTTATATTATAGAAATCATTTCATCTCTCGACATCGTCAGTAAAAAAACCAAAAAAAGCAGTTTACAAAAAAATAAAAAATCATTTTTTTAACGTTTTTTTTTTAAAGGTACTTGGGGGAAATATAAACAACTAGGACTTTTTTCTATTTTAAGTTTAGTATTTTGCGTGTGTGTGTTTTTGTGGAGATTGCACGTTCGTGGGCAGTGTTGGAAAACTATTTGAAAAAACAAAATGGTGGCAGTGTGACGAAAGTATTTTTTGCATTGCTTAAAAATGTACATAAAATATTCAAACAGTTTGAATTTCAGACCGAAAGTTCTTAATAGAGTCAGTTTTTTTTTGGGAGGGGGAACTGCTTACGCGCGTTTATAATAATATTTCTTGTTTTTTTGGCGGGCTCTTTAAACTCTGCAAGCGGCCTGTTCCCAGCCGATCTCACGCGGTTCAAGGTCTCCGTTTTGTTGGGGGTTTGTTGGGTTGGTTTTCTTTCAATATACAAAACTTACGAAATAATAATTACAAAGAATTTGGCCACCCAGCGCAGAGAAGTTTGGATATTCGATAAGATTTCTGGGACTTTCGCTTGCTGGGTGATTTTTTTGTTTTTGAAACGGAGAAGGAAATCGCTTAAATAAATAAAACTTAAACGGTAATTATATAGATTTTTTTTGCTTGGGCTTTTCTGGTTTATAAGGATAATTAGAACTACGAAATAATATTCATCGCGTTAACTTTAAACTTCCCTTCAGGTATTTATAAAATAAGCAACAAAAACAAATAAGCAAGAAGCACACACACCCGATCTCGCGGATCGGGCATTATTGGCAGGTTTATATAGCAAGGAATCGGATGGGCAGGGGAATTTTGTATATACACACAGAAATTGAAACCGAAACGGAGGTAGAAATTTGGGCAGTTTAATCTTAGGAGGGGGTGGGGGTGCCTATATCAGAATTAGCCAATCCTATCAATCAATCAATAATAATAATCAATAATAACAATATGCATAATAATTAATTACATAATTAATATTTCTCTTTTGTTTTTTACAACACTAACGCCAATGAATAGATCATTTTAACTTCGCCGATTCCCCGGCTACTCAACTCCTAAATCGTATATAGATCAGACGTTATATAGACGTCTCTATATAGCATATATATATAGGTATATAGTGGGGGTGTGGATGTAACCGCTAATGTAATTTATACTCTTCTTCTTCTGTGTGTAGATCGGTCTTATATGCTATATAGTTCGATATAGGATATATATAGCCGATCTGTGAGCTTTACTACTTCTACTATTGCCACTAGCCGCTCCAAAAGTATTGCCGTCTTCGTCCTTTTCTGGTATTTACAAAGCTCTCATTCTCATTCAGACGCCATTGCAATCGATCTCGATGATGTCCTTGGGCACATCCACGAACTGATAGACAAGCCTCTGGCCATCCACCTTGGCCAGGATGCCCCGCTGGTAGTAATACCTCAAGGCCCTGCCCATTGTCTCATAGTTCATGTCCGGTTTGTTCTTGTGCATGCCCCACAACCGGGACACCGCCTTGGAGTCCACCAGCTTGAAGACTCCCTTCTCCCGGTTCGTCCATTTGATGAAACGCGGGCAGTACTCCCGATCCTGGAGCAGCTTGAGCAGGAACTCCCACAGGTACGTGGTGGATCCTTCCCGGCTGCGCCGCTTCACCCCCATCTCCAGCTTGGGCTTGCGCGGCTTCTTCACCTTCCGCTGCTGGAAGCCGCCCAGCTCCAGCATATACGAGAGATCATAGTTCACGCTGGACGTGGCCGGCTGGATGACGCTTTGGCTGGCTGCTGCGGCGGCCACGGCGGCGCTCGAGCTGCTCACAATGGCGGCCGCCGCCGCGGCATTGGCGAGCGTGGAATGCGTATGCTGCTGGGCGTTGGGATGCAGGGGATGCGTGGGTGGGGGCGGGGCGGCCAATTGCGAGAGCGGGTGTTGTTGCTGCTGTTGTTGTTGTTGCTGTTGTTGTTGCTGCTGCTGTTGGTGGTGATGGGCATGCAGCTGCTGGAGTGGCTGGTGGTGCTGGTGGTGGGATTGCTGGGGCTGTTGTTGCTGCTGCTGATGCGATTGCTGCTGCTGTTGTTGCTGCTGCAGGGAATGATGGGCGGCAAAGCCGTTGGCAGCGCTGCGCTGCGCGGCCGACGTCGGCGCATTGAAGTAGGACGTTGTCAGATAGCTGGCCGCTTGGCTGGCCGACGTGCCGACGGGCTGGTTGGCTCCATTGCCGGCACTGCCATTTGCCGATAAATAATAATTATCGGCCACTGCAAGGGAGAGAGTGAAGGGTAATTTAGTATTTTTTTGCCCACTGTGCGCAGGTATAAAATTTTCTTTACATCCGGCGTTGGCATTGCCCAATCGTATGAGAGGGGAAGGGGGAGGGGGGGATCAGTCGAAAATAAAACAGGCAAACAGCGCGCGCGAGAGAGCGAAGTAAAAACAAAAGTGAAGGCGCCCGCGCTCTCTCACCAACACCAAAGC
>JBAMCP010000796.1:0-35925 GCA_037075105.1 Lissocephala sabroskyi
CCTCTTTTGTAACCCGGAGTCTAGGGGACCCCCGCCCCCTCCCCATGCCTTATCAGCTGCTTTTTGTCATCATCTTGTCAACGGCACGGAAAATTTCTCTCTTATTTTGAAATTTTCTACTAAAAGTAAGAAAAAAATTAATGACAGCACCTTTAACTTTTGCTGCGGCCGTCGTAAATGTCATTTTAAATTGTGCAAATTTTAAGCTTTAGAAATTAAAATAAACCCAAAGAATTCCTCTAAAAAATTTTCATCAAATTTAATTCGTTTTCTTTTCTTATTTATTTTCAGGTGAGTTTTCCTCGGGATTCTCAGGGTTCTAAGGTAATTTTATATTGACTGGGCTGCAGTGGGCGGCACAGGGCGTGGCCGACGACAAGATGACAGCTCGGCAAATCTGGTCGAATGCTAATCAAGTTGACCTTTGTGACACACACACACAGCCAAATGAATCGCATGAAAACACACACAGGCGAAATTAGTTTATAAATAAAATAAGAAGAGAAACGACAGCTACAAGGTAGAAGAGAAGATGAGATAGAGAAGAGAGAGAGAATAGAACTAAAAACGAGAGATAAAAGACAGTGAGAGGGGGTGGGGGGAAGCTGCCTAGACAACAATGAAATTGAATTATCTTTGGGGTTACACAAATCAAGCGACCAACACACCTGCAGCCACACACGCACACACAAAGTTATACACACCTGAGGTAGAAAATAATATACAAAAAATATTGCTAGGTTGTTTTTTGATTGAGGGGAAAAAGGAAATCAAATTAAATTAGGCGAGACGCCGAATGAAAGCTTAGTGAGAAAATAAGAAACTCAATAAAAAGGGGGGAAAAGTTGAGGATTTTAATAAATGGAATTGGGAAAATAGGAAAAAATATAAAAAAAGTATACCCAAAAAAGAAAAAAAAATTAAAACAATTAAAAAAAAATAAGGAAAAATACAAATTTTAATAAAATAAAAAGAAAGGAAATTAAACTCACAAATATCAACTATAAAATGCGCTAGAAATGATAAAAAAATATAAATTAGTGGAATTCGCAGAATATAAAAAATCGTGGACAAAACTTAAAATTAACAACCAAAAATAATAAATTAAACATTTAAAAATTGGCTCTAAAATAATATAAAGTTAACAGAACAAATTAAATTAAAGTGAAGTGCAAAAAATCAAACACAAATATAAAATAAATTTAAAAAATAAATAAAAATAAACATGCAATAAAATATAAATATAAAATTAATGTGAAACATTTTTAATTCGTTATTGTGATAAAATAATAAATTTTAAACTCTTGTTCATCTAAAGAAACATAATAACGCATAAATTAATTAACTAACTAAAAAATCAAAGATAATCTTTTACATATTTAAAGTGCTTCATAATGTTCCTATAAAAAAAAACACGATCCTAATCTGTTAAAGTTATTTTTGTTTAATCTGCCTCTGTGATTTTTATTAAAAACGCCGCTTAAATTAATTGGAAAAAATAATTAACGCTGTCTATGAAACGAATTCGCCCGGTGATGAAATAATTAAAAATCACCAATATACAAAAATAAATAAAATATGAAATTCAATTTTCGTTATTTTCTGTTTCGTAACAGAAAAAAAACAAAATAAATTATGAAATAAAATTCAATTTCTCAGCGGCCCACACGTCGTATGCGCAATGCACGGCTGACACACGCGTTGACAGGGCGCCCCCCTCCCCCTACCCCCGCTCCAACAAGCCTTCATCACAGCACAGATTCACTTGATCAATTGCCTGCAATTGAATTCAATTCGCCTGCACACGACGACGACGACGGCGATGAACTGTGGGCCCAATAAGCCGAGAACCACACCCAAAAAACCCCAACACACAAACGCACACTTGCACAGATGCGGAGAAAAACTAACAAGGAAATGAAAAAAAAATCCAAAAACTTCAACTCGACAAACAGCATTTGGAATTAGCATTTTGTTTACACAAATTAACAAAAATCAATAGCAACAAAAGCCAGCAAACAAAAGCCAGCGAAGACCCCAAGGCGACAACTGTCAGAAACCGTTGCCAGCAACCCCAACAACAACAACAGCAACCCCAACAACAACAACGAAACCCCGAAGAGACTTTGGGTCAATAGACTCGAATCGAACCGACTCCGAGCGGAGGTTCCTCTCGCTCCCCTGCAGCGAACCCAGCAGTGGAGATTTCTTTCTGCACACCTTTCTCTTCAACTCCGCAACTCCGCATCTCCTCTGTGTCTCATTTTTCGCGGTATTTTTGCAGATGCTGCAAATCGCTAAAGTTGCTAAAATGGAGCAGCCGCCTAAAAATCTTTTTGAAAGAGCGACAACAAAAATCGCACCTGCCACGCCCACTTGGTTATGCCCCTCGGCAAACGGGTGTTTTTAAAGTGTTAATAAAAAAATACCAACGAAATTCCAATGAGAAAACCCCAGAAAAAAAAACTTAAAACTATAAATATTAAAAATTAAGTGGTGATAAAAATTAAACACTGCAAAAAACAGCAACAAAAAATATTTTAAACAAATTGAAAAAGCAGTTAAAGTTAAACGAAAATCTACGCGAAATTGCGGCAGACATAAAAATTAAATTGAAGAATTTGGGATTTGAGTTGGAGGACTGAAAGATCTATTAGGGACTCAGAATCTATCCAAGGATTATTTCAAAAATGGGAATGGGGATAGAAGAAACATGTTTTATGGAAAATGAAAGAAATATCTCAGGGAAAACATTAGAATAAGCGGGACTTGGATTTATTCCCTGAGCTCCTTTTTCTCACGTGTATAGTTTTATAGGAAAGTTAAGGAATATATGAAAAATAGACTTAGGACTAATATCGATAGAACTACTCCGAATTGTATTTAACCTCGTTTACTGACTCTGATTCGCCGAGCTCTTCTCTCTCTCAGTCCTCTTCTTTTATAAGAATGTTGGGGAATATATGATTCCTTTATATTCTATTTAACCCCTCAAGTAGGCTAATCCGTTACCCACCGTTCTTCTCCCTTAACTCTCTACTTTTATAGGAAAGTTAAGAAATCTGTCTTAAATAATTTTTAGACTAGACTTCGACGGACTTTTATTTATTCTTAGGCAGCCTATTTCGGTTCCCTGTACGACCCTTTCTCCTTCTTGTCTTTGGAAGAAAAATCACAACGATCAGCTGATCTGCTAACTTGCTAAAATACTTCTAAAATTTAGATTAGAATATTTATGGATTTCCACTCCATTTTAAAGGGGCTCGTTTGTTTTTAAAGGGCCTTTAGAATTCTTCAAGAGATTTTCTTGGACTTCTATTTTAATCTTTATGAGTTTAATATTCTAATAATGATTTGATTTCATCAAATGCTCTCCAGTCCTGAAAATCAATTAATTGTCTCCAGAATTCAACCACAAGCATCCTTATTATTCCGCTTACTCTCCCTTCTACCACCCACCCAGAGTTGTCTCTCGGTCGACAGTTTCCTTCGACGCTTTTTTGTTTTTGCCGAATTGAATTTCCCTGAGAACTTCAGTGGTAAATAAATAAAAAGCAGCTCAATAAGCCGCAGAGACAACAAGAAATGCCGACTGAAATTCATTTAAATGAATTCCAAGCTCGTTTTCTCGCCTTCTTGTAATTTCCCATTGCCACCTGCAGCAAAAATCAATCAATTCCTCAGAGAAAAGACAAGGAGAAGGAGGCCTGCCACGCCCCCGTCCCCTCCTTCTGCAGTCTGGATCAGGAAATGTCAAGTCAAAAGTGTTGGTCTGATTCACATTGCTCCATAAATAATGAAGAGAGAAAAAAAAGTCTGAAAAAAACCGGCAGGCGACGCGGCCTGCCATCTTCGTCTTCAATGTTGCAGTTGACGGAATTGTTGCAGTTGCAGTTGCCAATGTTGTTGTGGGGATTTTGGTGCTTGGGTTTTGTTTTTGGTTTGCTGCATAAAATTAATTACAAATGTTGTCATTGCACGGGGGCCACCGACGCGGCGCCTGTTGCCTGGCACTTGTCATGTTGACATTTTGGACGCGCCTCCTCCGCCCCTCGCGGGGGCCATTGCCTAATTGATAATTATGCTCGGCTCGAGTTGCCGGCAGGCGCCGTTGGGAGGCGCCAGTGGGCCGGCGGGCGGCTTCTTCAGCCGCGGGGCCAATTTCATTGTTCGTTTAGAATTTCAGTGCATTGTGTGCGACATGATTAATATCTGGGCATTAATTAGACACGCCAACTTTTGGACCATTCGCACTCACTCAGACTCCCTGGGGGAATGAATTTTCATTAGTTTTGAAAATAAAAAACTTTTAGGGGAAAAAAGGTGGGGAGCGCCAGACGGATTCTTAAATAAGTTGGTGGGAAATTCTCGGGGAATTTAATTGCATTGCCAGTTGAAAGTACAGTTGCTTCACGGTTAGAGAATGTTATTTTATTTATTTTTTTAGATGAATGTTTGGAGAGAGGCAGTAGCCAATCCTTTAAATGATAGGAGGTTATTTTTAAAGAAAGGACGATTTCCTATTAATGGTATTTTATCAATCAAGCAGATCTGCCAAAGTTTTTGCCCGTTGATTTCCTAAAAACCCTCGAAAATTGTTTTAAGGATAGCCAAGCTGCTCTTTAAACTTCTCTTCCCAACTCCTTTCAAGTACAGTCTTCCAAATTCTCTTAGTTATTATCCATTCGGAGGGTCAATCTCCCCTAAAGTCCTCTAAAATTGCGGGTTCTTAGGACAGCCGGAATACTCTCTAAATTGCTCTTCGTAACTCCTTTCAGGTACAGTCAGCAGTTTAACTTCAATGCTTTAAATCATTATCCATTCAGGAGGTTAAACTCCCCTAAAATCCCCTGACATTGCGGGTCCCTAGGGCAGCCAGAATGCTCTTCCTAACTCCTTCTAAATACAGTCAGCAATTTAAGTGGAATTCTGGGTGGTGACTGTACTTTTGGGAATTCAAACTCTCTACGACTATTAAAAGCCCAAATGAGAATTTAACTCTAGGAAAAAAATACGCCCATAAAACTGTGAAAATAGCTGGGTTTTTTGTTGGCTGCGGTTTGTTCTTAAAGTTTAGCGAAATAAAGTTTAAATAAGAAACTTTTCTCAATGGAAAGTTCGTTACAATTTTCTTTGGGTTTTCGCGAAAACTTGTCGCCGCGCTTGGCATTAACCCTGGCCAAAGTATTCTGGTGATATTAAAGTCGCTTTATGCGCTCTTGAGAAAGTAAAGAAGCTTGTCTCTCGTTTTATTGTCCCAAGTCCCTTTTATTTAGTTCTTTGTTAAGCTGAAAGTACAGTCACCGCAAAAGATAAGATGTGAAATTAGCGTCTTTGTTTGTTTTTGCTGGATTTTAAAGTACAGTAAGCAACGGAGTTGCCAGTTATCGATAAATTATCGTTATGCTCGCTTAAAGAGTTTAAAGCTACCGTTAGTTGGCATTTTAGTGGGCTAATAAGTTGACTGCTTCCCGGTTTCGGCCTGCCGTTTAGGCCAATTGCATAATCAACTTTGGACATTGCAATGCTGCCCACCTGCCACACCCCCGCACCTGCCCGGCCGACGTGAGAGTGAAAAACAAACCGAAACCCAAACGCTTTAAAGTGCCAGCGCCCACCAGCACTCGGGGCGTGAATGCGTTTTGAATGCGACTGCGTGAGTGCCAAGTGTGTGCGTGTGTGTGCGTGTGTAAGTGGCAGCTGTCAGCTTTTCCAACACTGGAGAGCACTGTCCCTTGCCCCATCCTTGGCTCTTTGGTGAGGGCCAAGTGTGGCTTGGCTTTTAACCCATTGCAGGGGGCAGATGGCGGAGGGCGAGGGGCGTAACTTGCGCAATTTCAAATTCCCAAATACACCCACAGTCACGTAGAAAATATGCATTCAATTTCACCCAGCAAACCAAACCGACAAACAAACAGAAAAACACATGCTAATTGCATGCAAATGACTGGCAACTGAGACGACAAACGGACAATTGGACAGCCGACCAGCGGCAACCTCGGGCCAGACAGACGGACCGACGCACAAACGAAGAGTTGGCAGTGCAAAAGTAAAAATAAAACAAAACAAAAGTCAATAAACAAAATGAGGAAACTAGGCAAGCAAAACAAAAGCCGCCCCACTCGGCTGGCCCGGCCAACTGAATGAATGAAAAAAAAAAAAAAACCGTCGACAGCCACGGCGACTGCATAAATTGCGTCTCGGGTCTCGAGACTGTGCGAAATTTTTGAATAATTGCCCCAAAAATCGGCCCCCAGCCGCCAACACCAAATCTGCAATTCGACGCCACAAAGTTGCCGGGCCTGAGGATTCAATTAACGGTGCATTTTGATTTCTCTCAATGGAGGATTTTAGGGCGTTGCAGGTTTGATGTTTAAAGAGATTTTGAGAAATTTTTGGACTTTTTTCTATCATAATTATAATGTAAAAAGATTGAGGAATTTTTAAAACTAATAATCGTATTAATATTGAGGAATTTAAATTTTCTAAGAGCTTTCATTGTTGGAAAAAAATATCCAATTTTTCTGATTTAAAGAAATGGAATCTGGAGGCTTCCAAAAAATGCTATTTTAAATTCTTTTAATTTTTCGAGCTTAAATTTCTCCAGCTTGAGCTTGACTTCTTCTTTCTCTTACAAGCAACCCTGGCATTTAATAAGCGTGACCACCTCGTTGTTATTTTATGGTTGTCATCTTTGAAATTTATCGAATTCTTCTTGTTTCATTTTCTAAAGTAATTGAAAAAATACTTTTCGAATAATTTAAAGTTATTTTCCGAAATTTTAAAGGAATTTCCGATTAAAAAATATCTTTAACGTCTTCAAATTTTAATGCCTGGAAATTTACTGAATTTTATTTTATGGTTGCCAATTTTTTCAATTATCGAATTCTTCTTGTGTCTAAAATAATTGGACAAATATTTTTGGGACAATTTATAAAGATTTTCTAAAATTTTCAAGGAATCTTGAAGTTTACTAAATTTAAACATTTTTCAACCTGAAATTCCTAAACTTTTATTGCCACAAATTTTACTTATTCAAGCCACCCGTTTAAGTCCGAGTGACCCTGTATTTTGGGCTCTTGTGCTGCAAGCTTGTCTCGGCGGCGTCCCACAGTTTCTGTGCTGTCCACCCACTTGATGTTGGTGGTGGGCGTTTGATTGAAATTTCCAAACAAATTGAAAAAGAAAATTAAATTAAATTTGTAAATTGCGAATTCGAATTTCATATCCCAAAAGCTTAATTAAAATCCCGCGGGCGTCAACAACAACAATCAGCCCACAAAAAGATAAATAAAAAAAAAACCCCAACAATTTGCATTAAAAATTGAAAAAAACCTGTGAAAACCACGTAAAATGTCAGAGTCGATGATTTGAGGCTTCGACTTCGAGTTGATTGGGTTAGCTAAACGGAATGTCATTTCCACTAAATGCCATGAAAATGCGGTTCCCTCTCTCTCTCTCTCTCTGTGGCTCCATTAAAATTGCAACGAGCGCGGCAAATGTCAATTTAAATTATGTCAATTTGAATTTTTCAGTTAATAGCGGCCAAATGCACAGAGTCCCAAGCGATTCGGATCGGTTTATAGCGGCAATGTGAATATCTGATGGGTAAAGCTGATTAAAGTCGTCGTCATTGCCGGCCACCCGGCGTATGCTTGATTTTTCCCACATTACGCATACGCCAAGCAGAAAGCAAATTCAATTAAATTGCTGACGCGGGGGAAAAGAAAATCCAACCAGCCACGCCCAGAAATGAACATTTTTCTCTGTGACAGAGGTCAACCGCCGCCCCCGGGCCACGCCCCGCCCCTTGGACTGGCCCCATTTTGGGAGCAATTTGGTCGCTCGTTTGGGCCGATTCGAAGTTTCGTTTGCCCCGAAATGCATTTTAAACTTTTATGACTGCACTGGGGACCCATTGAGTAATGGCCATAAATGCCGGCCAGGAAAAACTTTGCAACTGTCTCAGCCCCGGGGAAATCCAGCCAGGGACTCCGCAGGCTCTTAAGTAAGCGCGCAGCGGAAAGACAATGGCGGGCGGTGGGTGGGTGGTTCGTTTAGGAATTTTGCTGTGGTTTTGGGCAGGAAATTGAAATCAATGGCAAAACGCATTAAAAGTTGCCCATAATCAATCTTCATGTGTCCGCCCCCTCAACCCGTTCGGTGGGCGGCAGGCGAGCTCATTAATTTTTGTTGAGGCAGGACTAGCGAACTGCCAGGCAGGATGTGACGGTCCTGCCGGGGTCGGGGCCGGACGGCCGTTTCCATCCTGCTTTTCCTTGATGTGAACTGACAATGGCAATGCAATTAAATTTTCCCTCACTCCCCCCACAACACTACTGATGACGGTAGTTGTTGTGCGTGTGTGTGTGTGTGATGAATTATATAACAGTAATTCAAGCGCTCTTAACCCCACAACGCCCGCTTTTTATCTGCTTTCCCTCGCTTGGGTTCGGGGGGCTGTGTGAATTTCCCTGGAAAATATCGATCGAAAAATCAATTCTAATTAAATTGTCAACATTCTTCTTTGCGGACTTGCACACAAGCTGATTATGTGCCCAAGTGTGCGTGTGTGGGTCGTGTAGATTTTATGTGTTTTCTTTTAATGAATTCAACTAAAATTCGAAATGGAATTTGGTCGAATTAGTTTGGGAATTTCATGTTCTAAATTAACACAAAGACAAGGCAAAGTTATAGGCTATTATAGATTTTCTTCATAAGCTCGAAAGGGATTAAAAACTAATTTGTGGTTTGCCCTTTTCGAAAGAATTTTTGTAGAATTAATTAGAGATTTTTAAAGGAATTCGTTTGAAGTTGGAAGAGAGAAGTTTAGAGAATTTATTTGGTTTTCTAAAAAAAAATAGTAAATTTGCCTATATTCATTTTTGAATCATTTCTAAAAGTTTTCCAGATGTTTTTTTAGATTTTCTCAAACGTATTTAATGTGAATTCCTTTCGGGATCTTAAATTCGGATTATCAGAGAATCTGAAACAGGCAAAAAAATAAAGAAATCTTGGAATTTTAGCAGCTTTCTAAAAATCTCTTCTTTGAGCAAATTTGCAATTATTAATTTTTGAATAATTTCTAAAAGTTTTCAAGGTGCTTCTTGCATTTACTGAAAGGAATTGAATGTGAGTTCTTTTTGAGACCTTAAATACGGATTGCCAGTGAATCTAACATAAAACATAAAAAAACCTGAAGAAATCTTAGAATTTTGGCGGCTCTCTAAAAATCTCTTCTTTGTGATATTTAAAGGGGAAAATTTGTGAGTCTTACAAAGAGAATATATAGAATTATCGAAAGACCATTAAATCCATTAAGAAATCCAGCAATACATTTCCAAATTAAGGCTTTTAAATTCCGTTTAAGAACTCAATTCAAATTGATGTTCTTAGGGTTCCCAAATAAATTCTCTCTCCCAATTCTTAAGAAATTTCATGTAGCCTAAAAAAACATCCGTTGTTTTTTAAGTTCCCTCGGTTCTCTGGGTATTCCTAGACTATATAAAATACCTCATTACCCTGTAATAAATTCACAAATACCTTGGCTACTTTACATAAATTCATGCGGCTTTAAAGCGCCAAAAACTCGAAATCTCGGCTGGCCCAAAAAAGTAGGCAATAAAAATGTGCACAGTCGTTTTTAATGCCTTGCATGTCCTGTAATAAATTTCAAAGCCACTCCCAGAAAAGAAGAAAAATACAACCAGAATGTATGCAAAGAGCAGTTGTTATACTCAACGAACAACAACAACAATGACAGCTTCCAGCAGCAGCAACAACGGCAGCAGCAGCAGCGCGGCAGCAGCAACTTTGGTTCAGTGAACAGAACAAACCCAGCAAGGGCGTTTGGAGAGTTGGGAGTCAGGATTGTGCAGGAGGGCGGCGCAGGGCTGACATTGCTGGACGGACGCCTTCATTAGGTTGCACTTGCCCACAGAGAAAAGACAACAACAACAATGCGCTGCCTAAAGTTCATTTTACTGTCAGGGCGTTGGATAGAGGGTCCTTGGGGGGTCAATGTGCACACACACACACATACACACACATAGACACAGGACCTATACAGCCATCGAGCTGAACATCCGCCTGAAACGCACATCCTAAAACGTCCTGGCGTCGTCGTTGTTCGTTGTCTCGAACTGCTTTCATTTTCCATTTCCACGACCTCATTTCTGCAGCCACACACACACACATACAAACGAGCCTTGCTGAGCTGCCTGGTGGCGTCCTCCGTGCGGCTGACTGAGAATTACGCTGCCATTTTATTTGTGTGATGGACATTCGTTTTGTTTTGTTCTTATCGCTTCTACGCTTCGACCGAACCGTCGTCCCCCGGGGCTGTGGGTGGCCAGGAATACCTGACTATATATAGCTGAATATATCCTTTTTATATACCGTTGTGTACCTTATGTAAGAGCGCGCCTGCGCCGCAGCAAGCTCTGGGGCCTCTCTCGGCCGGATTTCATTCAAGGAGCCAGCGGCGGGCCCAGCCCAACGCCGCGGCTCGGCTGGGCCAGGTTTCCTGGGCCCAAAGCTTACTTCCGGTTGCGTCACTTAGCTCGGCCGGTTGGCCTCTTCCTGCTTCCTGCTCCCGGGCCGGGCCTGTTTACTGCGTCATTTTTTTCTGGTGGTTGGGGGGGCAACTGCAGCGCCGCCGTCGCGTCAACGCCACTTTAATTGAGGTCGAAAGTTGAAGTTAATAAGCGAGGGAGACGAGCGCCGAGACGACGTCCACCCAGGGCTCAAAACTGCCACCCAGCGCTGGGCTTATATCCTTAAAGGCTTTAATATTCGGGTCCTGCCCAGGGCTGCCTTTCGATTTGACGAATTTCACGCCCAGCGCTCAAATTACTTTAACTGCTGGTCCGCCCCGTCCTGCGCCCCAAATGATTGAATGAAAAGCTGAAAGGGATTTCAGGAATTCCAAACGGCAACATCAAAGGACCCCACTTATATACAGGATATGTATTTTATACATAAACCTGTTTTCATATATTTACTCGATGTGTTTACTTGCGCGCCTGCCAGGCTCTCGAATAACCTCAAACAAGGACGTTCTGCCAGCAAGAAAGTTGCTAGGGGTGGGGGAGCTTTATATATTACATAAGCTTCAGCCCACAGCTGCCCTGTTACTGGGAGTAATGCAATTTACACCCAGGGAAGCCTCCCGAGAGCCTCGGAGTTGGCGCAACAAATGTTGCCATTGTTGTTGTAGGACAGTGTAGAGGGGGTGGGGGGTTCTGTGCAATTCCCCAACCGGGCGCACTTTTAGCTGAATTGATTTTTGTGGCGCGCGCGCTCGTCGACAAACTGCGCATGCCGTTTGCCTCGAAATTTCAGCTCATTTCTCTCAGCCCCAGCATAGAAATTTATGTTGTTATATAGACGACATCCCCCCACCCCCCCGTGCCCAGTGCACCTTATGTACGTGACTCATCTGCAGCGACTGTCAGTCGGGCGGCGGGCGTTGCTTCCAGTGGCTCTTGGAAAATTGCAATACATGCAGCCGTCAACATCAACGAGGGCGTTGGGCGGGGGGTGGGCAGGGCGATTAAAGCGCTTAATGCGGCTTTAAAATAAATTTTCTTTCATGGCAACTTCAATTCATCAATTCGGCTGAGTCCGGCTGAGCTTATCGCGCTGCTGCCGCTGGCTGGCCGGGCTGGTCCAGATTAGCAAACGGTGTCACCATTGGGAGCGTTCAATAGCCTCGCCGGCGATCGCATTTCCCACCACCAGCAACTCACATTTCGCTGGAAATGCGGCAATGATCGGGAGTTCGAGAGGTTGTTCTCATTTTGGTTTGCGTCATAGAGTAATTTTCAATTTTGGGGGTTGGTTTCTTTTTTGTGACCTTTGCCGATGACTCAGGTAGAAAGACGCTTTGTTTTTACCTGGACCCGAGCGAATTTCTCAGAAGACCGAGAAAATTTGAACTACAATAACCTCAGGCATGTGTGTGTAAGCGACAATAAATTTAATATAGTTCAAAATAACAATTTTCGGTTTGTTTACCTCGCTTCCTCTGTCCGTTTCTGCAATTCAAATTGTTTGCAGAAGCCCGCGCAAATTTTGGAACATCCGCTGGCAACGCTCTTCCTTCATTTGCATTCGCTCTCTCTCTTTCTCTCACTAGGGCTGTCACCTATCGCAAGATTCATGATATGCGGTTGATTGCCTCGAATTAAATGTGTATTAAATATAATTTTATAAGCGTCCCTTCCCTGTTATCCCACTTTGATCTTCATGGGAATAAAGCCTATTTTGATCTCTCACCTACTGCATCTCGAGTTTGTGTGTGCAGCTGCTTACCTTGGCCTTTTTCTTAATATCCTAATTATTGCGCATTAGTTGACCCAAATAAAGACACAGCGCTGCCAGATCGTTTTACAGTATCTGCAGTACGTTTTTTGGCCGCAGAGTTGCTTCTGCTTCTTATCGTTTCTGGCTGTGGGCAAATTTAATTAAAAATTAAAGTTAAATAAACAGAAGAGCAATTAAACGATCGCTGGGATTTTTTAAACTTCGATCTAGTGTTTTAATTAATGGTTTACCACACAAATTCCTTTGAAAAGGCAACTCTTACCTTAGCGAGCCTTGGCAACTCTAAGCCGCGTTTAATGTGTGTAAAAATTTCAAGGGAAAGCAACGCGTAAATAGAAATCACGCCGAATTAATGTAAAAAAGACGCGTTCGCTCGCGTTGCCGGCTCTTCGGCTGTCGAATTTAATCACAATCAATAATTTCCAACCTCAAGTGTAACAAAAATAATTAAATTTCACCCGCCCTCAAATATTATGCGGAGGTAAAAAAAAACCCGCAAAATTCCCCATAAATTTCTGCCCGTGTGTGAGTGCGCTAACTGTTTTTTTCGGTTCTGTATCTGCAGGTCTACAGAAGAACCACCGACTAATAGCTTCGATAGGAACTACTACGATCGCAGCCGCCTAGCCAGTTACCAACCGACGACGACCAACAACGTCGTTGCCGGAGCAGCAGCCTCATCGGCAGGGAGCAGTGCCAGCAGCGGCGACAGATCGCGTGCCCGGGATCGCCTATATAGGAATGGTTCAGTATCCGTTGTCAGTGGGGCGAATAATACAGCAGCAAACACGACGACGGGCACAGGAACGGCGGGGGCAGTCGGTGCATTGCCAGCGGCAGCTTTAGGCGGCGATCGCACCGCCAACAGCACCACCAACACAACAACAGGCACAGCAAACACAAACAACAACAACAACAATATTCACCAAAACACACGCGTACCGCAGTCATGGTACGAAGCTGC
The DNA here is from genome assembly GCA_037075105.1 of Lissocephala sabroskyi. Taxonomy (NCBI): domain Eukaryota; kingdom Metazoa; phylum Arthropoda; class Insecta; order Diptera; family Drosophilidae; genus Lissocephala; species Lissocephala sabroskyi. Next base: position 13,292 of record JBAMCP010000796.1, read on the forward strand.
TGCCGCTGCTGGTGTTGTGACAACGGCTCATCTAAAGAGTCCTGGTGGCAGTGGCAATGCCGGCGTCTCAGCAGCTGGCAGCAGCAGCATACCCGGCATAATGAGCGGCTCGCCCAACAACCATCATCAGCATCATCACCACAGCAGCAGCAACAATACTGCAACAGCAGCAACAACAGCAACAGCAGCAACAACCGCAACAACAACCACCACCACCTCCTCCTCCTCCAGCGCCGGCGTTGTCACCGGCAATGCAACAAACGCCTCCACCTCGTATTCACCTGCCTCAACAGCCGCCGTACACCGCAGCGTGGCCTATGCCGGCAGTGCGACGGATGAAGGAACCTCAAGAAAGAGCCTGCTACACAATCGCAACGCTGCCGCTGTCCTCAAAGCGTCCCAGCAGAATCAGCAACGTTCCGGTTCCCAATCGCCAACAACAATGGGCGCCACTGGCAGCACACCAGCGACGACGACGTCAACGGCAACGCCGACGTCAACGACGACGACGACGACAAGTACAATCACAAACAATAGTTTTAGTAGTAATAGTTTAAATAATACAATAAATACGGCCACTCCAACGATGCCAATCGCAACGGCAGCGGCGGCCACAACAGCGTCGACCAGCAGCGGTGACATTTTAAATGTGGCCGCTGCGCTGGCAGCGTCATCGGCCGCGTCAGACAATGGAACGCCGTCGTCAACGAAACAAGGACCGCGACACCATTTGCACGGCCGCAGCACCACATCGTCGAGTCGCTCGCATTCGCGATCGCCCAGCAGTTACAGTTCATCGCACAGTTCGTCATCGTCATCATCGCATTCGTCGTCGCATTCGCACGCGTCCAGTCCGGTTTCGGGCAATTGTGGGGATGCCCAGACATCGAATGCCACAGCCGGCGGCAGTGGCCATCACCACACAACGGCCCGCAGCTCCAGGAGCCTGCAGTCCGTGGCTGTCAGCGGTAAGTCGCTAAATTCTCACCGCTTTATAAAAAAAACTAACTTATTTGATTTCCAGGCTCTTCTACAAATCCCAGTGGCAACGGCGGCGGCTCGAGCAGCTCCAGCTCATCGAGCAGCAGCAGCTCGAGCAGCTCCTGCCTGGCCGGCAATCCAGTGGTCCATTCCGATGACAACCGACCGTTGGCCATACGCGTACGCAATTTACCCGCACGTTCCTCGGACACATCCCTCAAGGATGGTCTCTTTCACGAGTACAAAAAGCACGGCAAGGTCACCTGGGTGAAGGTCGTCGGCCAGAACTCCGAACGCTATGCTTTGGTCTGCTTCAAGAAACCGGACGATGTCGACAAGGCCCTCGAAGTCTCCCACGACAAGCATTTCTTTGGCTGCAAGATCGAAGTCGAGCCCTACCAGGGCTACGATGTCGAGGACAACGAGTTCCGGCCCTACGAAGCCGAACTCGACGAGTACCATCCGAAATCCACGCGCACTCTGTTCATTGGCAACCTGGAGAAGGACATCACCGCCAGCGAGCTGCGCGGGCATTTCGAGAGCTTCGGCGAGATCATCGAGATCGACATCAAGAAGCAAGGACTCAATGCCTATGCCTTCTGTCAGTATTCCGACATCATTTCCGTGGTCAAGGCCATGCGCAAAATGGACGGCGAGCATCTCGGCAGCAATCGCATTAAGCTCGGCTTTGGCAAGTCCATGCCCACGAATTGTGTGTGGATCGATGGGGTCTGCGAGAAGGTCTCCGAGTCCTTCCTCCAGTCGCAGTTCACGCGCTTCGGCACTGTCACCAAGGTCACCATCGATCGCTCCCGCCAGCTGGCCTTGGTCCTCTACGATCAAGTCCAAAATGCCCAGGCTGCGGTCAAGGATATGCGGGGCACCATCATGCGCGGCCGCAAGCTGCAAGTGGACTTTGCCTCGCGCGAGTGCCAGGACGCCTTCTATGACAAACAGGAGAAGCAACAGAATGCGGGTGAGTAAAAAACTTCTTCGTCTTGCTCTCCAGAAATTGTAACACTTTCCTTTGTTTTTTAGGCAACCGCTTCAATCGCTATGAATCCTCCTCGCAATCGCGTTCAAGGGCCTCGTCCTTCAGCCGGCACCAGAACTCCAACGACGGCTGCTCGCCCAGCCACACGCCCAGCGCCACCACTAGCGCCTCCAGCAGCGCCATGCCAGCCCCCAGCCTGGCCCCGGCCGCGGCCTCAACCACCAGCAGCTCTACCAGCAACCCGGCTGGCGGGAGCAGCTCCGCGCTGCCCTCGGTGATTGGCCAGAGCTCGGCCATGCCGATGTCGCCGGCTGCCTTGGCCCAGGCCAGGATGCGCATGGCCAGGAATGCCCGGCACACGGTGGACTTCAATAACTTCGACTTCAACAGCGAGGTGAATGCGAATCGGCGATTTCACGGCCACGAGGACAACGAGGACAACAGCGCGGACTCGCCTGTGGTCAGCCAGGAGCCCGCCACCAACAACAACCGCCGGCGCTGTGGTAAGTCCAGGAATTCATCTTGGTCAGACTTCTCCTTTAATTTTGGGTTTCTGTTTTAGAACAACTCGAGGACTGCCCGTCCAGCGGGGATGAGGGCGTGGTCAGCCCGCGCAAGCGTCCCAAAATGGATTACCATCATCACCACGGCAGCGGCTCCACCTCAACCACCACCACCACCAATGCCAACCACACCACCAACCTGGTAAGTCCAATCAGCTCAGCTTTTTTTCTGGAAACTCTCTCATTTCCTGACGCCTTGCAGTCCCAGGACAACGCTGGCAGCGAGCCTGGCAAGCCGGCCGCCTTGTCGTCCAACTGTGATGTCATCCACGATCCATTGAACCGCAAAAGCGAAATCCGCCGCGTCTCAGAGATCAGCAAATTCCCCCAGCAACCGCTGCCCCTACCGCCCAGCAGCGCCCACCAACCGCCCCAGCTGCAGTACATGCTGCCCTGCCGGCGTCCGTCCATTGATGTGGGTGCCCTGTCCGCGCTCTCGAATTCCTCGGCCTTTCGCCACGGCCTCGTCGGTGCCGGGGCCATGGACCAGCAGCTCATGAATGCCTCGCTGGCAGCCAAGCGGCGGCGCGTGGTCCCTGCCGTCCCCGTGGGCGGCCTCAACAGCTGCTCGCTGCCCGGAGGCGGCGGCAGCGGTGGTTTGGGAGCCCCCAACGATGACTACCATCACCATGCCTCCCGGGGACGCGGCCACCAGCTACATTCCCATCACTCGCACGAGGCCAGCGGCGGCGAAAGCGCCGACGGCTCGCGGCCCGGCACGCCGCTGTGCGATGAGCGCCCCGAGGTCCTGCCCACCGAACCGCGCCGCATGCCCCGCGAACGAGCGCGCGAGCGCATACGCGAGATCATGTGGCTGCCGCTGCCCAAATTCGGTGTGGCCTTTTTTCAACAGCATCGCAGCGGAGCCCCCGGCAGCAGCAACTCTACCAACTCCTGCTCATCGGCCGCGTCGTCCTCGCTGGCGGCCGGCAGCCTCTCCAGTTATCTGCCTCAAATGGGCAGCAGCTCGGCCAGCTCAGCCTCCTGCTCCTCCAGCTCCGCCAGCGCCGGCCTGCTCTCCCTCAACTCTAGTCTCAATGCCAGCTCGACGGCCCCGGCCGCCTGCTCGGCCCTGGCGTCGTCCACGGCCTCGTCGTCGGCCTTCCTGCCCAGCCCTTCGTCGCGCTACTGGCGCTCCTCGCACCACCACCAGCAGTCGCACCACCACCACCACCAGCAGCCCCAGCCCAGCGGCTCCTCTAGCATGGCCAGCCCGGCCCGTCCGCGCTCGCTGAGCTCCAACTCCAGCGACTCTGATGTACCTGTGCACACGAGTAGCGGCGGCGGTGGTGGCGGCAGTGGCAGTCATTCTGGCGGCAACTGTGGCGGTGGTGGCAGCCCCACTTTGGATGAAAGGCTGCGCAACTTTGAGGAGAACTATGAGCGCTGGTCGGGCGGCAATGGCAGCGCGAATGCCTCGAATTCAACGGCTTTGGGCAGCCATCATTCCCACCACCGCGAGCTGCCCTCCTGGCAGCTGTCGATGCACACGAACCTCAGCGGCCTGGGGTCCCACCAGACCTCCGGCGGCAACAGCAACAGCTCCAGCGGCACCGCCTCCAGCACCACCAGCAACTCGCGCCACAAGTTCCTCGACATAGACGAGCTGCAGCCCTCGGACATTGTGAAGTCGCTCTTGGCCAAGAAGTCCATTTTCGATGACGACTACCAGCGGCTCAAGAAGAACCACTGGTACGAGCCAGCCTCCCTCGACCATGCGGTGGCCGGCAGCTCCTCCGTCAGCAGTCTGGGCAGCCGGCTGGGCATTCCCGCCAGCGGCAACACTTCGCCGGCTCTGCCCAATTTGGCGGCCACCAAGACCACCCCGGCCATTGGCAATTGCAATAGCAAAGCAGCCGGCGGTCTGCTCCAGCGGCTGAGCAGCCTGTCGCCCATGAACTCCCCGGTGGCCTCGATGTCGCCCTACAACAGTCCATCGCCCTCGCCCTCGGTAGGCGGCAGCCTGGCAGCGGCCACTAGCACCAAATTGCCGGGCTCCTTGACGCCCAGCGGTGGCGGCAGCTCAGCAGGCGGAGGAGGCGCCACGCCGGGAAATGTAACGCCCACGACGAAGGGCTTGCAGTATCCGTTCCCCAGCCATCCGCCCTTGCCGAATACGGCGGCCCCGCCGCCCGCCGTGCAGCCAGCGCCGCCGCCAGAGGCCCCGCCGCCGCCGGCCGCCAAGCCAAAGTCCTGCTCGTCCACCAGCAACAGCCTCACCAAGAGCCTCAGTGTCCCGGCAGCGGGCGAGACGAGCTCTCGCGTAAGCCTGCAGAAGTCGGCCTCGGTGCCGGGCAGCACGAACCTGGGGACGGTGACGGCGGCCACATCCAACGGTACAAGTTCCTCACAAGCCACAAATGTACAAAAACCGGAAGACGAGCAGCAGCCCAAGGAGGCGAAGTCCTCGGCACCAAAGGCCTCAGCGAATCCCTGCAAAACGAGCAGCAGCAAGTCAAGCAGCAGTTCGAGCGGCAAACACACCAGCAGCGAGAAGAAGGACAAGGAAAAGGACAAGTCCAAATCGAAGTCTTCGTCCTCCAGCGAGAAAAGCTCTTCCACCCAAGAGAAGCGCAAGAACTCGGCCACCTCCTCGCAGAGCTCGAAGTCCGCTACGCCCAAAGTCGAGGACGAGTCAGGCGACAGCGCTGCGGAGCTGGAAAAGGAGCAGCAGCGCCAGGAACGCGAGAAGGCCCAGCAAAAGGAGCGGCAGGAGCGCGAGAAGCGCAAGCAGCTGGAGCGCGAGGAGCGCGACCGCAAGGACGAAGAACGCAAAGCCAAAGAAGACAAAGCCCGCCAGGCGGCCCAAGAAGAACGCGAACGCGAAGCGGCCGTCAAGGAGGTCAAAGAAGAGCGCGACCAAAAGGACCGCGTCCTCGAGGAAGTCGAGCTCGACTCGGCCGAGCGCCTGGCCCAGCTCCACATGATGATCTACTATCCCGAATTCGAGCGCCTCAACAACAAGGAAAACGCAGCCGATTCGGCGGTCTCGGCAGCCCCGGAAAACAGCCGCAGCAAGGATCGTTCGCGGAAGTCCTCGCGCAATTCCCCCGTGCGTTTGCACAAGCGCAGGTTGAGCTCCCAGGACAGCAACCACAGTAGCGCTGGCGGCGCCCAGAACCACGAGGATTACGTGAAGCGCATAAGGATTGAGAATCAGAACCACCACACGCCCCACAGCCGCCCGCAGGAGCGCCGCAGCGCCGACTCCAAGGACCACAAGACGGGCAAGGCGGAAGGCGAGGAGGCCAAGTCCTCGTCCAAGTCGCGGGGCTCGCATTCCCATGGCTCCTCCTCGTCCTCCTCCTCGCGCCACCACCGCCGCGACAAGCACCACAAGCACTCAACCACCAGCGGAGCCACCAGCGCGGAATTAACCACATCCAAGCCGGCGGAGCCCTCCAGCGAGCCGGCAGTGCCTGCCGAGGCCAAACTCCAGGTCAACACCAGCGAAGAGGAGCCCGAGGCCAAGCCCAAGACCCCCACCAGTGGGGGAGCGGGCGGTGGTTCCTCGGCCAGCAAGCCCAGGGAGAGCCACGGCCACTCGCACCACTCGCACTCGCGGCACAAGAGCAAGCGCGACCACCACCACCACCACCGCGAGAAGAAGCGCCACTCGGTGGCCGAGTCGGCCCACACCGACGAGGAGGCCTTGCACAATCCGCACCGCAGGACCTCGGCTGCTGGGTCTTCGGCCGGCGAGGCTAGCAAGCACCACCGGCGCAGTGTGGAGCGAAAGTCCTCGCGTGGCTCGGATGAAGGACTCCACCGCACGCCCACCTACCGCCAGCATTCCAAGTCCTCCTCGCATCCCCGCAAGGTGATGCTGAGCTCGGCCGACTCCGACGACACCGACGATGCCTCCAAGAAGCATTCGATCTTCGACATACCCGACGACTGCCCCAATGTCTCCATGTACGACAAGGTGAAGGCGAGGTCCTGCAAGAACATGCAGAAGCAGGCCGAGGAGCAGAAGATCAAGGCCAAGTTCTCCCAGCTCAAGCAGTCGCGGGCCAAGAAGAAGCGCTCCACCAGCTACGACGGCGACAGCGACACGGAGTTCGAGGACCGCCACCACCGCAACAGCGGCAGCGGCTCCTTCCGGAATCATCTAGGACTGTCCACCAGCGATGAAGAGGACGATGAGTTCCAGGGATCAGGAAAGCTCTCCCACAGCCGCATGTTCTCGGATTCGGACTCGGCCGCTGCTGGCGAGGATGATGCCAGCCGGGTGAGGCAGATGCAGCAGAAGCTGCGGCATTTGTGCGACGGCGACGACAGCTCGGAGGATGAGATCCGGCGGAATGTCCTGGGCAAGCCCAATCACTCCACCAGGATTGTGTCCGACTCGGAGTCGCAGTCCCAGCCGCCGGCGGATGTTTCGGCGCCCATCAAAGAGGAACCCGCAGCCCCGGAGTTCAAAGTGGAGATTAAAAAGGAACTGCTCCCGGAGGACCTACAGAAGTTCAAGGAAGAGAGCAAGATCAAGACGGAGATCAAGAAGGAATACCAGGACTTCTACCAGGCCAGCAGTCAGGCAGCCCCAAGCGATTCCTATGGCTACTCCAGCGGCCCGCCGGATGGCTCGAAGGTCAAGGAGTTCTCGCCGGAGACCCGCAAGAAGCACAAGAAGAGCAAGAAGCGTTTGAAGACGCCGCTCTCCGCGGATGTCGTCCTGACCGCCAGCATCTTCGATGTTCCGGACTGCAAGCCCAAATTCGACAGCTTCGACGAGCTGAAGGCCGAGGCCGACACGGCCGGCTCCGCGGATGTCTCGCCGGCCACCACCGAGCGGCGCAAGCACAAGGACCGCAAGGAGAAGAAGCGTGAGAAGCTGCGCAATCTCAACGAGACCACCGGCGGCTCCGTGGAACTGCCACCCGAGAAGCTCTCCAAAGAAGAACGCCATCGCCTCAAAAAGTCCAAGAAATCCAAGAGCCTGGATGTGGCCCGCCTGGCCAGCCCGGCCGTGTCCAGTGTCCTGCCAGCGGGTCCGGCCTCAGCCAAGCGCAGCAGCGACGACAAAATGGAATACATTTTTGGGATCATCTCGGACGAGGAGTCCCAGTTCACCGACGAGCCGGAGGTCAAGGAGCTGCCGCCCTCGAGCATTTCCAGCTCGGGACCGATGGTCTCGGCTGCCCTGCAGACCTACAAACAGGACCCGCCGCACACGCCCAAGACCCACGAGGAGCCCGAAGAGCGGCGTCCTGGCAATGCCGACCGCGAGCGCCACCGCAAGGAAAAGCGCGAGAAAAAGCGACGCGAGCGGAACGAGAAATCCGCCCGCGAGCAGCACGCGCTCTCGGCCCTCCAGGCAGCCCCGCCGGCGCCTCCGGCCTCCAACAAACAGCAAATGGAGGACGACAACAGCGTGGATCTGGACGAGGCTGGGCGGGCACTGGAGGCCCAGCTGATGCAGGAGTTTGAGATCAAACTGCCTGAAGGCGCCACGCCCTCGACAGGAAAGTCCTACCGCAGCGATATGACGGATGTTTTCCGGTTCTCGGACAACGAGGACAACTCCGTGGAGCTGCTGGCCAAGAAGTCGCCGGCTGGCCAGCTGGTCGAAAGCAAAGAGGCCCACAAGACCAAAGACAAGAAGAAGAAGAAGAAGCGCTCCAAGGAGGAGAAACATCATCCGCATCCCCGGCGGGACACCACGCCCACGACCCCAGGAAAGCTGACGGTCAACGTGCAGGCGGCGGCCAAGTTGGCCCAGGAAACGGCCGAATCCAAGCGCTCGTCCTCGCCCATTTGCAAGCCCTCGCCGAGCCTGCCTTGCCTGTTGGGGGATGATGACGAGGATGTGCCTGCCACGCCCACGCTAACGGCCTCGGCCACGCCTACCAAGGCCACGCCGCCGGCCAGCGAGTCCTTGACCACGCCAGTGCGCCCGAAGCCGCGGCTGATCAGTCCGATTCCCAAGACCCCGACCATCACCAATAGCTCAATGCTGGCAGCCACGGACACCCCGGTGACCACCACGCCCACCTCCAGCACGAGTGTGGTGGCAGCGGCGGTGGCGGCCACGCCCACTACTCCCACCAGCAGTGCCGCGGAGGCAGCTCTGGCCAAGAAGAAGGAGATTTTCATACCCGGCTTCGATGGCCAAGTGGACGACAAGATCAGCGAGTCGGCCGTCCAGTCGATTTCCGGGGAACTCAATGCCCCGCCGCTGGATCCACTGGCCGATGAGCCAAAGATTCCAGTGGCCTCGCCGCCCGGCCCACCCAAGCCTGTGGAGAAGCTGGAGGACTCCAAATCCCGCGTGGTTATCTCCCAAGAGGAAACCGAAAGCGCCGTCTCCGCTTTGCTGGGCGAGAGCTTCGGCAACTCCTCGAATCCGGACTACTCGCTGGATCCTTTGGATGAAATCACCGCGGCCGTCAGCGAGATTGAGCCGCCTCCACTGCCAGTGGCCGAGCCTGACGAGGAGGCTGCCCTGGCGGCCAAGGCCATCGTGGAGCGGCCGCCAGTCGAAGAGGAGCCTGTCCTCGATCCCGATGAGCTGAACAAGGCCGTGCAGAGCCTGCGCAACGAGGACATGGACATCAAGGCCGACACGCCGCAGTCCGAGCGCGACCTCCAGATCGACACGGACACCGAGGAGAATCCCGACGAGAACGACAGCAGCGGCCCCAGCCTAAAAATCGACGAGACCGTCCAGAGCTCCTCGGCCAACTCCAGCGTCGAGCAGGCCCCGCCCAAGACACCCAAGCCAGCTGTCCTGGAGGTGAAGCCTGTGGATGTCCAACCTTCAGTGATCACCAAGCTGCCGCCGCGGGAAGTGCCCAGCCTGGAGGTCAAGCCCCAGGCCGCTTCCTCGCCCAAGCCGCTGCCCTCCTCCAAGATCGAGCCGCCCACCATCAGCAAACTGGACCAGCCGCTGGTGCAGCCCGTGCAGACTGTCCTGCCGCCCGTCATCAACCTGGATCTGTCCAATGTGATGGTCAACTCAGCCAGCGGCCAGGGCAGCCCCAACACCAGCTCAGTGTCCACGTTGTCCTTCGGCAGCCCTGGACCCCAGAAGCCGCCGGCCCAGGCCTCCACCCCCAAGCAGCCGCCGCCGGTCTGCCCCACTCGCCCGCAGGTCATGCAGCCGCCCACGATTTCTATACCGGAACAGGCTGCCCACTTTATTGTGCCCCAGATGGTCCTGTCGCCGCATCACCACCCGCAGCAGTCGCCCACGGGCCCCTTGGCCATGCGGGCGCCCTCGCCGCACAGCCCGCTGCTGTCGCCAGGACGCGCCGGCCCGGCCACGCCCACAGGACGCCAGCACAGCCCAGCCACGGCCAGCCAGTCGCCCATAGGACGCCCGCCCACGCCGCAGCAGCCACACCCGCTGATGGCCTCGCCCACCTCGAATCCTGCGCTGGCCTCGCCGCTGGCCAGCCCCACGGCCCGCGGGCAGCCGCTGGCCTCGCCCACGTCGGTCAACCACAAGCCGCTCGACAGCCCGGCCATGCTCAAGATCAACAGCTATGTGCCTGTGGCAGGACGAGCTCCTCCCACCGTCGAAGTCCACAAGACAGTCATCGAGCTGCAGCAGCAACAACAGCAGCAGCAGCAACAATTGCTGCCGTTGCCGCTGCAGAAAATGCCGGCGGTGGCGGTGCCGCACCACCCGACAATCATCAGCAAGGTGGTGACCGTGCAGCCGCAGCAGGCCACCCAATCGCCGGCTGGCAAGAATTTGTATGTCAACGCGCAGCCACCAACGCCCCAGCAACAACAGCAACAGCAACAATCGTCGCCCCAGCAACACTCGCCGCAAATGCTGAGCAAGCAGCAGCAGCAACAGCAGCTGATGGCCCAGCACCAGCAAATGCTGCAGCGCCAGCAACTGCAACACCAACAGCAGCAGCACCAACATCAGCAGCAACAACAGCAGCAGCAACAACAGCAGCAACAATTGCATTTGCAGAAGCTGCAGCAGCAAATGCACGCAGGCCCGCATCTGGGGCCGCCGCCCATGTTCTCCGCGCTGCCGCCACGCCCTCAAGCACCGCCTACAGCCCCCCAGCAGCCTCATCCTCTGCTTGGCCACAGCCCGCCGGGAGTGAAGTTGGTGCGCGGACCTCCGCCTGCGCCGCTGAATGTGATCCAAAGCGCCCCACCGGCCCAGCAGAAGATCCTTGTCCAGCAGCATGTGGTGGGGCCGCCGCTTTACCAGCAGCCAGCCAACCGCCCCATGCCACCGGCCTCCCTGCTGGTGGTGGACAAGGAACTGCCCCATGTGGAGGCGCCCGGCCCGCTGAAGACCTCGGAGAGCGTCTCGGTGATTCGCACGCCCACGCCCACCACCAGCTTTGCCGGAGCCTCCCCCAAGGAGGCAGTGCGTCCGGCGGCCACTTCCCTGCTGACCGAGGAGAATGTGATCAAGATCTCGCAGCCCAAGCAGGACGACATCGAGCAGGACTCCAAGGAGGTGGACAGCGACTACTGGTCGGCCAAGGAGGTCAACATCGACAGTGTGATCAAAAAGTTGGACCCCCAAACCGCCAATGCCAAGGAAGAGCCGCCCAAGCCGCCGCCACCCACGGCCCCGGTACTGCCAGAAGTCCTCCAGGAAGCCCCAGCGCCTGCGGACCACGACCACGACACCGAGGATGAAACGGAGACGCGCCAACTGCCGCCTCGAGCCACGCCCACGGTAGGCCGCCCGCCCAGCTCGCGTGGAGCCCCAGCCAAGCGCGGCCGCCAGCCACGCGGCGGCAAGAAGCAGGCCGGCCTCCCGCTGACCCCCGCCGACGGCCTAACCGCCGACAATGGAGTCCAGACGCGCCTACGCAAGCCGGCCACGGCCCCAGTGACCCGCGGGCGCAAGGGTCGTCCTCCCCGGAACCTGCTCCTCCAGCAACAGCAACTCCAGCAGCAGCAGCTCCTCCAGCAACAACAACAGCAGGCGCAGCAGCCACCACCCAAACCTGTGGAAGTCCAGCCGACGGTGGCTGTGGTGCCGGCCACTCCTGTGGCCACGCCGGCCGAGAAGAAGGCCCGCAACCAGGCCCTGAGCCAGGCCGGCGGCAGCAGCAGCAACAGCAGCCAGGACATCTACGAGTTCCACGACGACTCCGGCGAGGAGTCCAAGGCCAAGGCAGCGGCCGCTGCAGCCAAGCAGGCCAACGACGACAACCGCCCGCGGCTGATTCTCACCATCAACAAAACCACAGCCGCCCCGGCCGACCAGCAGCCCGAGAATCTCGGCATTGACCAGAACTCCACCTCCAGCCTGGACAGCGCTGAGTCCTCGAACACCCGCAAGTCGCGCCGCCTCCAGGAGAAGGAAGACCGCAGCACTGTGGACGACATCATCGAGGATGTGGTGCGGAACACCCAAGTGGGCGGCAATGCGGCCATAGCCGCCCTGCAGCAGCACCAGCAGCCGCAGCCGCCGCTCCAGATGCCGCCCAAAGGAGCCCAGACGCCGCCGCGCAGGTCCGGCCGCAATGCCCAGATCAAGACCACCACGGGCAAGCCTGAGCTGGCCGTCCATCCGCCCAATGCTGTGGGCCGCCCGCGGCGCTCTAAGGAACGCAAGACCATCTCCGAGCTGCCCACGGGCTATGGGGAAGAGCCCACGCCGCTCAACCTGCCGCCGCCCAGCGACGAGCCGCCAGAGATGAAAGAGTCGCCTCCTCCGGCTCCCATGCCAGTGGAGCCGGCGGTGGTGGCTCCGGTGCAGGTGGTGGTGGCGCCGCCGCCCAAGCCCGCCCACAGCAGCTGCATACCGCAGCATCCCAAGAAGAAGGCCATAGCTGCGGCCGAAATCGAATCCTACCAGGCCATCAACTCGTCCATGCCCATGCACCAGACGGCCGCCCCGGCCACCCAGAAGATCACCGGCGGGGCAGCCGATGCCGTCAGCAAGGCGCTCATTGATCCTGTCACCGGCGTCATCACCGCCGGCATGCCCCAGGGCAAGGAAGGCAACCTCCCGGCAGCCACAGCGGCTGCCCCGGCCAACAGCACAGGACTCCACAAAGTGGACCCCTCGCTGCAGATCACAGCCACGGTGATCAGCAAGCCAATGCCGCCGGCCATAGCCACGCCCATCACGGCCCTGTCGAAGCCTTTGCAGGTGGAGGCCTCCACGCCCACCGCCCTGCTGAACAAGTCGGTCAGCGTGGTGGTCAAGACGAGCGCCGGGGGACCCTCAGTGCCGGCAGCCACCACCTCGCCCACCCAGCCGCAGCCCACGGTGGTGATCCAGCAGCAAATGATGCCCAACAAGCAGCCGATTGTCCTGCAGCCCAACCCGTCCACAGTCCTGCAGCATGCCCAGCTGTCCAGCGTGAGGCCGCAGCCGCTCAAGGCTCATGTCCTCAACCGCGAGAAGAACCTCCAGCAGCAGCAGTTGGGCCCGGGCAAGCAGCTGGGGCATCCGCATGGCCCGCCGCCGCATGCCCAGCATCCCCAGCATTTGCTGGTCACGGACGCGGCCGGCAACCAGCTCCTCCAGCCGAACCTCATAGCCCGCCACATGCAGCAGCAGCAGCAGCAACAACAACAGCAGCAGCAGCCGCAGCATTTGCTGGTGAATATCCCTCCGCCGACGGCCCATTCGCCGCACTCGCCGAGGATTCCAGTGGCCCAGAATCTGCAGCAGGCCCAGCCGCAGACTTTGGTCATCAAGCAGGCCAACTCGGCGCCGCCGGTCTCCCACCACCAGCCGCCCACGCAGATCCTGCATGTGGTCAGCTCGAAGGCCTCGGTGGTGCCCCCGCCCACCTCCACGGCCGGCGGAGGCCATTTGGTGGTCCAGCAGCAGCAGCTGGGCAAGAACTTTGGCTATGCCCAGCCGCCCACCTCCTCGGCCCAGCAGCAGCTCTACAAACTGCAGCAGCAGCAGCAGGCAGCCCCCCAGAAGGCCTCGCCGCCGGTTCAGCTGACGCTGGGCATGATGATGTCCACGCATCCGGGGCTGTTGCTGCAGCAGAAGCCGCCGGCTCATCTGCAGCCCCAGCAGCACCAGTTGACGCCCTCGCCGCCGCTCCAGGGGCAGCCGGGCAAGCCGAATCCTGTGGTCCACCAGCTGCAGGCTGGCCAGATTCTGCCCGGCAGCGTGGGCAGCCCGCCGCCCGTCAAGGCCAACCAGCCCCAGCCACCCAATCCCTCAGGTAAGTTGAGAAGAGATTTTTCTGGGGCCCTTTGGTTAATTTGAGTTTTGTTTTTTTCGCAGTTGGAGCCTTGAGGACCGCCATACCGAACATCAGCCCGCAAGGACAGCCGCGCGTCTCGCCTTTGGTTCTGCCGCCCGGCATGCCAGTGCCGCCCTTCGAGGCCAACATGGTAAGCAGGCGATCCTTCCACCAAATCCTTGTTGTCCTCTTTTGTTGATTTTTACTGCCCCACTTCCCCCTTCTGTTCTTGTTTTCATTTAAACTTTAAACTCTTCTATCTCCTCAAAATTTGAACTGTTATCTTCCCCTTCCTTAAATTCTTAATCGTTCATCCTTATCTGCCTCTTTATCCTTCTTTGGTTCTGTTTCTTTTTGTCTTTAAACTTCTTCTTTTAAATTTCCTTTTCTTGTCCAATTTTCCTTACATTCTTCTTGTTCTATTTTCTCCTAATCTAAACTGTTATCTTCATTCAATTCCTTCCCATCTTTCTCCTCCTTCTTTGCATCCTCCACCGCCTCTTTATCCTTCATCCTCATCTGCCCCTTTATGCTTCTCGCCTTCTGCTCTTCCTTGTCTTTTAATTTCCTCTTTTAACTTCCTCCTCACGCTCTTTCTTCTTTTGAACTGTTATCTTCCCCTTCCTGCACCTATTTATCGTTCATCCTCATTTGCCTTTTTATCCTTCTTCTTTTTGTCTTTAAATTTCCTCTTCTTTTCCCCTTTTTCCTTACAATCTTCTTTTTCTATCCTCTCCTAATTTGAACTGTTATCTTCCTTCGCTTGCTCTTCCTCCTTAACCTCTTTATCCTTCCTCCTTGGACTCTTCACTCTTCCTTGTATGAATCCTTTTCTAATTGTGGTCTTTCGCTTTGCCTTGGGACGCAGCACGACATTGGAGCCTATGCCTCGGGCATTGTGAGCGGCCGACGGACGCAAAGTCCGCCGCCGGCCCACCAGCAGGCATCGCCCATAACACCGGTAATGCAGATGTTTTTCAAAAGGACCTTTCATGTACTGTACCCTCAGTCTCCCCCGCGCCAAGACCCTACGAATTTTCCTCCCAAATCGCCCAAAACTAATCAAGGTTTATTGTTTTTTCCCACGCAGAGCGAGGCCACTTTTGCCGCTGGCGGGCTGAGAGGAGTGCCCTCGAGGGATCCTTACATGATCTACCAGCACATGATCCGCGGCGCGGACTTCGAGGACAAGATAATGGAGAACAGCTCGGCGCTGGAACTGAGGCGCCCAGGCAGCGGGCCACGCACAATTCCAGTGCCCCACAGCCTGCAGAGTCCGCAGGACCGCACGGCAGCCGGTAAGTCCAATGATCCGATGATTCATCCGAATCCTTTTAATGTCTTTTTAAATCCTTTAAAGATTCGCCGCAAATGGCTCAGGTGTATGTGCACAATGCCAGGATACCGCACGCCCACTTCAGCGAGGTGAGCGCCCGCGGCGGCTACTACGAAAGCGGCGGGGCCATTCAGTTGGAACCGCCGCCGGCCCACCGAGCGGCCGCCTCGATCAGCGTGGTAGTGCCGCCGCCGCCAGTGTCCAGCGGAAATCCCTACCTAGGCGGCGGAGCCGTCCAGCCCTCCTCGGCCGCCCTGGCCAATGCGGCCGCGGCCGCCCACCTCCACACGGCCAAAATGCTCGAGCGCGAACGCGAACAGCGCGAGCAGCGGGAGAACGAACTGCTCTCCATGGCCGCAGCAGTGGGTAAGTTGGGGAGTCGTCCTTCAAGGAAAATAGAAACTAATTTCTTGTTTATTTGCAGCCAAGCAACAAGAGCAGCAGCATCAGCAGCACCAGCAGCAGTTGGCCTCGTCGGGCGGCTTGCATGGCATGGAAATGCCGCTGCCGCCTGGCGGCGACTCGCTGATCACTCTGCTCCAGCGCTACCCGGTGATGTGGCAGGGCCTGCTGGCCCTGAAGACCGACCAGGCGGCCGTCCAGATGCACTTCGTCTACGGCAACCCGAGCGTGGCGCGGGCCTCCCTGCCCAGCCTCATAGACAGCACGTCGCCGCTGCTGCGCATTGCCCAGCGCATGCGTCTCGAGCAAACCCAGCTCGAGGGCGTGGCCAAGAAGATGCAGGTGAGTTAGCATCCCAAAATCCTTTAAACTTGGCACTCAAATTGTTTTTGTTTTGGTTGTTTAGGTGGTGAAGGAGCATTGCATTTTGCTGGCTTTGCCTTGCGGTCGCGACCATGCGGATGTTTTGCAGCATTCGCGGAACTTACAAACCGGATTCATCACTTACTTGCAACAGAAAATGGCAGCGGGAATTGTGAATATCCCCATACCCGGCAGCGAGCAGGCCGCCTATGTGGTCCACATTTTCCCGGCCTGTGACTTTGCCAACGAGAACTTGGAACGCGCCGCTCCCGATCTCAAGAATCGCGTGGCCGAATTGGCCCACCTCCTGATTGTCATAGCGACCGTTTAAAATCGTCGCCCCCAATCAACTTTGACTTGATCACCCAATTGAACTGTGTAAATTAACCAACCAAGAGAAATTTAAAGAAAATCGGCAGCAATTGAAAGGCCGATGAGGACGGAAGTGAAGTGAAGGAGAAAGCAAAAAACAAGTTACGCTCTTCTAGTATTCTAAGTAATTTTAAAGATAGCGTTTAAAGTTAAACAAACTAAAGTTTAAACGAAACATAAAAAGCATAAGAAAAAAATCTAAAAATTTAAAAACGTAAAAAACAAAAAATGCAAGCAAAAAGCCAAGTAAACCACAACAAACTACAAAGCAACCAAGCAAACAAAACAGACAAGAGAAACATTCAAAACTTCATTGATTTCAAAAGGCGAAACTAAATTTTCAACACGAAAACCCGACAACAATTTTGGCGCGAAAAAACCAACGTAATCGTTAAGTTGCCTAAGCATAAAATTTTTTTATTTATTTGATCTCAAATCTCGGCGCCCCGCCCCACCCACCTGCAGCGCCCCCAGAGCCTGCGGCAGCCGCCGGTCCTGGGGGCAGCCAGCGGTTGGCGCCAGAAAGTTTAATTTTTGCTTAATCTAAAAAAAGAAAATGAAGACGAAGAAAACCCAAACAAAATGAAGAAATGAAAACTGTTACACGCAGACAGGCGAAGAAAACGCTGTCCTTGAATTTCCTTTTACGCGATTGCTGGCATTTCACGAAGTTTCGCTCACCTCGCTCGCCAAAACTGAACGCGATCTATGTTAGTTTTATTTTTTTGATAATTATTATTTTCTTGTTTTATTTAAATGTCAATACTCTAAGTAAGCTAGCCGCTCGCCCCGCCCCCGGCCGGTTCCTTGGCTTCATGAAGCCACCGTCGTCCTGGCGGCGGCTCCATAGACCCGAAGAACCCAACGTCCTCGCCCCCCTCAATGTCGTCGCTGTTAAGCACAAAATTAGTTTGTAAATGACGCGCCCAGAGGCTTTTCCAAAACACACACACCACACACACACACACACACACACACACACCGCACACACACTTATGTATACCTATAAAATTTAAAACGTATTTAATTTTAATTTCTTTACCAATTAAGCCAAATATTTTGTAATGAAGTCTCCTCTTTTTTTTAAGACACTGAAGTCTTGGGCATCCTTCAAAGCCGACCTTCAAGTGTCCTCTAGCTGGAGTCCTCTAACCAAGCGACTTCAGTTGGCCGACACTTGGCAGCGTTTTGGGGATCCGATTTTTTTTTTGTTTTTTCTTCTAGCGCCTACGTTAGCCCCGCCCCCCAGAAAGCAACCACTGCCACATCTTTTGAAAGCTAACGAGGCGATCCTTTTTCTTAATTGTTATCCAAGTTTAATAAGCTTTATTTTTTAGTTCTTTTTTTCTAATTAGTTTTTTGTGTGAGCCTGAGAAACTTTGTGAAATGTCGGCCAGTCGGGCGTTCCCCTCTCCCCCCCTAAAAAACGAACCTATTGAAGTGTCTGAAGACACACACACACACACATACACATACATACTATATATATACATAATACATTTAAACCCCCCACACACACACACAAACACACACACCTTTGTACACTCCTTAAACTTAACAAATTTCACGCCCACTTGTAAATTTTGTGACAAAAATGATAGCATAAACTTACTGTAAAATATTAAATTTATGAATTATTATTAAAGTTGACGTTAATTCAAAAATATACAAATATAATTAAATAATATTAGTAATAAAACTGATCTTTCATTTCCAACCGAAAAAAACAAAATAGAACCGTCCATATGGTCTTTTGGGAACCAGAATATCGTTCTTATCCTGGCTGTCTATGTGCCTGTCCTTTCTCTTGACTTCGGTCTTCTGTCCGCCGGCAATCTATTCTGTCCATTAGTTCTGCCTAAATTTTTGGGGGGGTCAGTTTTCGGTTTTTTTCAAATCGAAATATCTCGAGAACCGCTGGACCGATTTTGAAACGGATCGTCTCTATAAACGCTGCTTAGCGTTATTCTTCATATGAGATCCTTTTTCCAAGCGTAGCTCATGTCCTTCATCCGTAATCACCAATAATCGATTCCCGCAAAATGGCTGCAGTTAGGCGAATAGTGATAGTTGGGGATTGTAGCTAACCTTTTGACCTTTCCAAAACATCTTCGACCTTTGACCTCGCTCGCTTGGTTTTCGAGATATGGGCATTTAAAATTTTTGCAAATTTTGGGGTTCGGTATTGGGATTTTTTTTTAAATGGAAATATCTGGAGAACCGCTGGACCGATTTTGAAACGGATCGTCTCAATAAACGCTGCTTAGCGTTATTCTTCATTTGAGGTCCTTAGCGCAGGCGTAGCTCATGTCCTTCGTCCGTAATCGCCAATAATCGATTCCCGCAAAATGGCTGGAGTTAGGTGAATTCTGTTAGTTGGGGATTGTAGATAACCTTTTGACCTTTCCAAAACATATTTGACCTTTGACCTGGCTTGCTTGGTTTTCGAGTTATAGGCATTTGAATTTTTTGCAAATTTTGGGGGTCGGTATTGGGATTTTTTTTCAAATGGAAAAATCTCGAGAACCGCTGGACCGATTTAAAAACGGTCCTTGGCAAAATGTTCGAATTAACCGGACAAACACCAGCTGATATGCAAGCAAATCTCCGTGCAGCGCACTTAATCCTTTTGTCACTTCCCTCTTGGTAAAGATGGACTGGCAGAGCCCCGCGGTCACCTAAGAACCTCTCACCACCTCGGAAAAAGGTTAAATTTTCCCGGTGCAACGATTACAACTCTTCGACCGGCCAGGCGAAGCCAAAAGGAAACGTGCTAGAAATTTATTAGCGGCAGAAGACAACAGTCCTTAGTCCTAGCGTCGCAGCTCTAGCAAAGCTTGAGAGGTCGAAGTTCAAAAACAATGCGTTTGCTTTACCATCTATCGATGAGGATAGCGACACCGATTGTGGCCCGACAACGAAGATAATGTGGTGGAAGTAATCAGCCGTCCTGCAATCCCTAAGGCTCCAGTAACTTAGCCGGTGAAGTCGATTTAACCGCCGCCTATTTTCATCCCGGATGTATCCTAGATGATGGAGCTTGTAGCCTCCATCACAGAACTAGTTGGCAAGGACATCGAGTTCACCTACAAGGGATTTTAATTCTCCAACGCTTGCATCCCGACGATCGCTGAGATTTCCCCGAAACGTTGCTAATCAAGTTCAAAGTTAAGGTATTTAAAATTTGTCAAATCTCTCTTTGGTCACAGTTCCTTCTCAAGATGTTCCTGAGATCCTGATCAACGCCGCTTAAAATTGCACTTACGAATTTATTTGCAGTTTAAAGTACTAAATGTAAAGTCTAGAAAAGAGTAATTGTGGCCGGCGGCTCTTCAGCGGTGAAGTTCACTGAAATCGCAAGACAACTCAAATTAAAATGGGATAATTAAGGAATTAATTTGAAGCCTTTGATTACCTTGGAAGTTGTGCTGCAGGAAAGTCTGTTGGTCGCCACGGAGGAGTTTGTAGCGCTGGCGTTTGGGTCCCTGGCAGCTGAGCGAGGAGTTGCGGGCGGTGAACTCGAAAACGCATTTGGCCTTGGCGAATTTCAAGAACTTGATAACCACCTTCTCCACTTTGGGAGGCATCACCGAGGCGCGCTTAACGAGCTGGGCATGATCGTCCTGCCGACGGAAATCAAGGCCACCGTAGCCGAAAATCAAAGCCTGCAAAAAGCCGCCAATGCCGGTGAGGAAGTTCGCCGAGCCTTCGTAGTCGACGGGCGTCTCGCTCCACACGTTGAACTCCGGATGAATGTAGCTGCGGTAGCCGCGCTCGAAGTAATGATGGGCCAGCGAGTGTTCCTTGTGGATGAGGAAGTTGGCGGCGAACATGGACCAGGTCATGGCCGGGCCCGATTCCCTGGTCACCGTGGCGTAGTGGCGCAGATCATTCAAATGCGTGGAGCTGCAAGAGAAACGAATTAGCCAGGACACTCAGATGAGAGCCAACGAACCTGATGTCGAAGCTTAGAGGGAAGCCCAGGAGAATGGTGTCGGCCTGCTTGACCAGCATGCTGCGTTGGTAGCCGAGATGCTGGGGATGATAGTCGAGCTTGTCGTCCTTGAGGACCACCAGGCGGTTGGCCAGGTTGCGCCACTTGTCGGCATGGAGGGCGAAGCTTTTGTTGTCGCATTGGCTGGCCGTCCACACGGTGAAGTTGAGGGCAATTTTGCTGACCACGTTGGTGAAGACGCTGTCGGTGACTTTGGCATGATCCTCGTCGGGTCCTATGACATTCACGAAATGACAGCTGCCCTGGGCGCCCTCGCAGCTGGCCCGGCTGACCAGGAACTCGGCCACCTCCAGCGCAATCGGCCAGGCCTTGGCGCACAGCCAGTGGTAGTCCTCCGTCTGGCCGAAAAGCTTCTGCAAAGCGAAGACTATGTCCGGGGAGATGTGGATCTCCTGCTCGGCTATTTCCGGGCAGCAGGGGTTGGTCACCTCCGTGCCGGTGAAGGCGCTCTCCCAGGGGAACCGTCCGCCCTTGAAGCCCCCGCTCACCGCATTGAAGCGCGCTGCCTCCAAATGCTTCAGGCGGTACTCGAAGAGAATCTTGCCGTATTCGTAGTTGAACTGAGTGACCACCGGCAGCATCCAGATCTCGGCGTCCCAGAAGCTGTGGCCCTGGTAGTCGGCCGCCAAGTTGCCGCGCCCCAGGCCGGTGGGGCTCAGGCCGTAGTAAGGGCCATGCGGCTGGTTGGAGGAGAGCGAGGGCAGCGAGCTGGCCAAGTAGAAGATTCCGGCGTTGACAATGCGCGCGAGTTCCAGGTCCCCGGTCAGCTGGATGGAGAAATTCTCGTCCCAAAACTTGCGCCAGGTCTCGCTGTGCTTCTCCAGCAAAGCCTCGCCCTCCAACTTCAGGAGGGCATTCATTTCCTGGCGGGCAGCCTGCAGCGTGGAATCAATGGTGACCACAATGCGATGGCGCACTTCGGAATGGTCGGCGTCCCACTGGAGAACGGTGTCATTCTGCGGGGTCTCGGTGAAGACCACAAAGACTTCGCTGCGGTTCTTTTGGAATTTTTCAGACTCCACCACTTTGGTGAGGCCGCGCAGGACGGGATAATCCCCGGCACTGCCGTTCTGGACCATATTGAAGTCTATGGCAGGACTGTCGACTCCGGGCAGCTTGGTCAACTTGATTGTCAGATCTAAAGGGTTCAAAGGTGAGAATTAAGGACTACAAAGGATCCACCACTTACCCTCGCTGTTCATTGCGTCGGGGAGTCTTTTGGCCAGGACTTCATAGACCAGCGCTCGGGTGAAAAATCGATGCGGGTAGACTCGCTGCACCAGGAGGTATCCTTGGGTGAACTTCTTCCTGTAGCGGAAGTAGCCGCCCCGCAGGTCCATCTCGTAGCTGCAGTTGGCCTCCTGCATGCAGGAGCCCTGCGCGCTGCAAATCGAGGCCGATATGTTCACCCAGTTGGGTATCCTGGCTCTTTGGCTGTTGCCGCCGGCCCCGTTGTAGAGTCCGTTCATGAAGATATCGTCGCCCAAAATCGTGAAGCCCAGATGACCGTTGGACAGACTCGGCATGTAGTTCAGGTCCTCGGGCAGGCTGCCACCAAGAGCCGCAGATTAGTTGTTCAGAATTCCGGATTTCTACTCACTCATTTGACTGCAGCAGAAAGGCATCCGTGGACTTCTGGGCGCCGGAGGCGGGCACCAGGGTCAGCCACAGCAGCAGCGGGAGCAGCGCCTGTCCGAACATGGCAGCTGCGGCTTAATCAGGGCGAACGACGAAGACCAACAAGAAAAGCGCAAAACAGCTGCAGCTTATCGCGTTGTATTAATTTCTAAGGGCGCTTCAGTTTTAACGACTCCACGCGCCACCCACACAATCTGCGGCGGGGGTGGGGGCAGGGCAAGTGCAGGAAACGCAACAGAGCCCAGGCCAGGATTGGAGTATTCCAGGTCCTTTCGGCAGGCGCTGCGGGCAATTTGAATTTCACAACAAAATTAAGATGGCTTCCCTGGAGCTTTGGGCGACACTGACGGCGACAGCCGGAACTTCACTTTTATGGAAGCGGGCAAGCGGAACTACCTGCTCCCGACTGCGGTTGAAACCCAAATGCGCATTTCAGCTGCTTTCCACCGCAATTCTATGCGAATTTTGTCAAATTTAAATCCATGCGCCGCTTATTCGCTGGGGGTTGCCATGCGCCAGCTTTTTCACTGAGGGTTGCCATGTTTCGCACATGCGGCCAAAGTTGTCACCATTGCGATTGGTGGCTTGGCGCCAACTACAAACCAATTTGAAAATAAACGGCTGACAAGCAACTGCACAAAATTACCTTAAGAAGTTGTGAATAAATTAGTAAACTCTCTTTAAGGCGAACATGAGAAATACTTAATTAATATTGCAAGTTCTAAGTTTCAATTATCAGTTTCAGCTAGAGGTGGAGAACTATCGATGGCACTATCGACACTATCGATGGTTGGGCACTATCGAGCCACCATCGATAGTGGCA
>JBAMCP010000797.1:8785-35879 GCA_037075105.1 Lissocephala sabroskyi
CAAGCACTTGAGATGTTCGGTTTGCATTATGTGATGCGAAGCTGTAAATTATAACGCCTGAGCCAAAAATAGTCGGAATTTTTGTAATTCGAGAGGCAAAATTATACGTGTGTTCATTTATTATAAAAGAAAAATTAGTCTAGAATATGCGCATATGATAAATATCCAAAGCTTGATCTTGTAGATTCAGAAAATTTCAATTTCCACCAGTAAATTGAACAGAGAAATTAATTGCAAAATGTTCTGTTTCCCATCCGATAACTTTGATTCGAAGCTGCATATTTTCATAAAGTTAACAGTAAACAAACCACAATAGCTGATTTTCGATCTCTACAAAACCAGGGATGCTCGACGGCTCAACATATAACACAAGAAAAGGAGAAGTGCCGATCTCAATTAGAATCCCAATTTGGAGATCATGATGCCGTTGGCATTGAAACTTCTGTTAAGAACTCAATAGCCTTACAGCCTAATTAAATCTTACTTGTGTAATTGGCTAAAAAAAATCACTTATTGGGTGGAAGAAACCTCAAACCTCACATCAGAATTCCTAAGAAACCCATTTGTTGAAGCTCCTTTACGGAGTTTAGAACAACAGATCCCCTAATTTTTGCCCTGATTTATACGGTGTAGTCAATTAATTGACTAAGCGTTAGAATATTTTATAATATTTATAGGAAATTTAGAAGAGTATAAACTTTTTTGTTTGTTCCTCTAAAGGACAAACGCCGCGTCTCTAGCCTAACGCTTCAAATGAACTCGACAAAGAAGTTCACTTGGGTTTACTTCGGTTCACTTACCTTTGGCAACCTCGAACAGTCTAATTTGAACCCTTTACAGTTGCCATTTGCAGCCCAAACAACTGCCAATGACCCAGCCAAGCGTAGAATAACCCCAACAGTTACAGTTCTTGCCGTCCATCAAGGTCACTGGGTCACAGCACCCCCACCCACCACACCCAATAAGCAAACGCAAATAAAGTCGAGTTCCCAAAATAGATAAGAGCCGACGATGAACTTGAAAAAAATTGACAGAACTGGTTCATTTGGCGAATGCTTATTGACTCTCCCCGCCGCCGATAAGAAGCCGCTAAGATAAGCCAACGGGCGTTTGTCTATATAAAGACTGTCGGCCCATTGAGTTGCAGTTCAGAGCAAAGGGAAATGGCACAATTTTTGGAAATGCTTGCGGCTTGCCTGCTGGCAACAGCGGTGGGTGTGGTGCACGGTTGGCCGCACTATGACGGCCGCATTGTGGGCGGCCAGGCCACGAGGATTGAGGATTTTCCCTATCAAGTGTCAATCCAATTGCATCAGGAGCACATCTGCGGAGGCGCCATCATTTCCGATCGCTTCGTTCTCACCGCTGCCCACTGCTTCGAGGAGCCCTGGACGGAAGTCGACTTTACTGTGCGGGTGGGCGCCACCACCCACAGCGGGGGCGGGGATTTGCTGAGTGTCCGGCAAATCATCCGCCACAACGGCTACAATATGCAGTCCCATGACAATGACGTGGCTTTGGTGCTGCTCAATGGACAGCTTAACTACACGGAAACCGTGCAGCCCGTGATCCTGGCCACGGCCGCGGATGTTCTCGACGCACACACGAAACTCCATGTGAGCGGCTGGGGCTTCCAGAGCGAAGAGGGCGTCGAAGGCGTGTCGCCAGTACTGCGATTCGTGGATGTCCAGTTCGTGGCCCCCGCGCAATGCGAACGCGCCTATCGAAAGGTGTTGCCGGTGACCCGCCGCATGCTGTGCGCCGGTCGTGTTGGCGGCGACAGCTGCCAGGGAGACTCGGGCGGCCCCCTGGTGGGCTATCAGCCGAACAAAGTGGAGGGCAAGCTCTATGGGGTTGTGTCCTGGGGCATTGGCTGTGCCCAATCTTCTTATCCGGGCGTGTACAGCAGCGTGGTAGCGTTTAGATCCTGGATTGACGCCCAAATGGGTGCCTGGGGCTGGAACACCCTCATCGGTAGCTGGAGTGGCCTTCGAAGCGTTCAAGACCTCACAACTAATTGATCTTTTCGCTAGGAAATATAAATCACGATATATAATACCAAATTATTCTCTGGGCGTTTCATAGCATACTTAAGCGGGCAGCAAGGTTGGGCTGCCGGGCCAATTCGACTGGGTAAAATCTGCCTGGGTAACTTGATTGCTTTTTTTAATCACTTATAGTTTTTGGAAATATTTTTTTCGCTGCTTGAAAAATGTAATTTATCACTTGAAGTCCTCCAGAACGCGGCTTGAATATTCAGCCTTTGTTTGCCCGCCTCGCATGCTGCGCTTGACTGGCTCACTGGGCAGCTTTGCGTGGGCGCGGTTTTAAGGGCTCTACTTCGGGCAATTTGTTTTTACTTTTATTTGAAATAAATCAATTGGGCGGACGCAGTTTCTGTCACCCGGCAACCGCAATACGGGCAGTTAGTCAGAGGGCCACTTTGCTGGTGCCGCTGTTGTGGTTTTCACACTTTGCCCGCTCGTTTTATTTTTGGCTCATGCTGTTGGCCAGTTGGCAGGCCGGCAGGCCAAAAGTTCAACGCTCGCGACAAAGCCAATTGACAGAGTCATTACGGTGGAAATCTCAGCGCCCCATCGACTAGCCCAGCGCGCCTTGTGCCCATCGCTGTCTTGGCCCTAATCTCGATATTTTGATAATCGGCACACTGCTAGCCAATAAATTTGTGCGGCTTAAAACCGTTTGGCCGCATCGTCTTTCGGCCGCAAAATAACACACCCATAAATAAGCATAACTGTCAGCAGCTAGCAACGATGGAAGTCGACATGTCAGTGGCCACAAACACAGGAATACAAAATCGTGGGCCGCCCACCGTCGAAATATTAGCACATTTTTATGCGCTGCCGTCCAAGGGCCCCGTCGGCGTCAGCTCGCCAAATGACAAACAAATGACAAGCTGGCGGGGTCGTTGGGTTCGTTGTTCTCCCTTCCCCCGGCCGCCTTAACCTTTTGTCAACATGCAAAATTTTTGCAATTTTCCAACTGTCAACGGCACGAAAAGCAAGGCAAAAAAAAGGAAACCAACGCGTTAGCTGGTTGACATTTGACTTTCCCTCGCTTCCTCGTATGCGGGAGATCTGCTGCGGAGATTTTCCGTTTTTAAATTTCGGTAGAATTAAAGCCCTCACCACGCAACAAGGCCGCGCTCTCACCTGCCGTGTGGTGGGGCATGGTGAGGGGAAGGCACGCACTCCTTGCACACACTAAACACGTTTCGATGTGTTTTCGAGTTTTGTAACTCATTTGCAACTAAACTGAGTTCATTAAAGTTAATTTTGACGTGCAGCATCGGCGTGCCACACCAGCTCCGGCCGCCACACAATGCAACCGGCAGGGCTATGGAAACGACTGCCTGAGTGCCTGGGTGCCAGGGTGCCAGTCTGCCGGTGTGGCTGCCACACTGAGTCACGTGGCTTAGCGTCGATAACTTTGACATTTGTGCAATGTAAAATGACAACGCAGTCTGAGCAAAAAATTCAAAAAGGCTACAAAACCAAAAGGGACCCAAAGACAGGGATGCGGTGGCCGCCACCAGACGCTCTCTGCTGACATTTGCATTTGTCTTCGCAACGAAAAGCTTTCAAATTAGCGACACAACCGGGTGGTCGACTCCTTCGAGTCCTTTCTCTCCCTTCACCTCTCCGATGTGGCTCTTTTTCTTTGTGGGTGTCTTCCCGGGAAGCATTCATACAATTAGCAATTGAAATTCCATTCTCAAAATCTTAATAGAATCGACAGTAGAATATTAGAAAGCAGTAACCCAACAAGGCGACAACTTCCACTGCACTCGTCATACGATTAAAAGCGCCTTAAAGACCGTCTGTCCTTTTTCTGGACACCTCCCGTCAACTCAATAGCCTATTCAAACTTTAAACTTAAGAATAATGAAGCTTTCTAATTGAAAATATTGAAATACTCGTCACCGTCGAAGGTGGAAATCAAAAATCCTTTTCCATTTAATTCTCTCTTGTGTGAAAATAACAAGGAGCCACTTAAATCGAAATCACCACTGCCTTTGATGTTATATTCCCCATACTCTTTTCGGGGGGGAGCCTTCTCGATTTCGCATGCAAACGAATTCAAAGTCTGTGCGTTTGAGCTGCGCCCTTTGCCATTTGATATTTTAAGCTGGCAGGCCTTGGCAAAATCGCCTGGCAAGCTGCGTAATATCGGATTTGTTAATAATACCAAACAAATCAAATCCGAGACAATTTGTTTTTCATTGAACTGAAGATTCGGGCTGCCGGGGCTTTTGCGAATTTCGAATGCGATAAGTTCGACATTGAATGTCGTTTTCCCTGTGCCCGAGTGTAAAATCAGTTGGAAAATTGAATTCTAATAGAGCCATCAGCATGCAGACCAAATGCACAGCCCTGCTGAGAGGCAGAGCGCGCGGCTAAAAGTACAAAAAGGACCCATCCAAACCGTCCGTTCTTCTAGCCCCCTAATCCCCCCCTCCACCCCTCTCCGGACTGACTGACTTTGTGCCATTTGGTCGTTGAGTAAAACAAATGGGCTCCCCAACAGCTTTCGACTGTCAGCTGCAACTTGTCTATTTGACTGGCCGTCCAACTGGTCGGAATGGCTCTCTGTCTTCCTGGGCCGGGCAGTGAGAGCCGTCTGAGTCGCCATATAAATAAAATAAATATTTATATTGAAATGCAATGCAATCGAGTGCAACGGAATTGAATTTTCTTTGGCCATGTTGTTGGGCGGAGACAAGCCAACTGCTGAGGCACCGCTGGCAAAACTCAGCTTTCAGTCTTTCTGTTTTCAACTGCCGGGCTCAGTTTGAAACTCAATTGTGAACTTTGTCGTATTTAATTGCATTGCATTTGAGAGAAAACTTCTGGCGAAGGTAAACTGCCGTCCTAATCTTTGACTGATTTCCTGACTGGACTCTCAAGAAAAAGTTCACTGCAATTGATTGAATCGCTTGATGAGGCACACGGATTTCACATATTTTCAGCTTTTCACAGTTCCCACAAATCCTCATTGGTATCTTCTCTCCCCTTTTATTTGCTCAATGGTTTTTTCTTTTTGGGCTTAATTGAATTATTGAACCGTCTGAGGCAGCCCAAGGTGGCTGTCATTAATTTGTCTCTTTCATTCCACAGCTTCTCATTTGATCTCCTTACGCTTTTTTCACTTTCTCTGAGTGCTTGGTGTGCTTTTATCACCTTTACCTCGTCAGGGATTTGTCTTTTTTCATTTCTTCACTTTGTGTCTTTATGGATTTTTCTCTTCGCTGCTTTGTACTCTTAGAAAGCGAGGTCCGATCAAAAAGTTTCTGTTTTTTATAGCTGTTGATAAACGAATTGAATATTAGTAAAATAAAATTCCATAAAATTTCAACATCCAAAAATGTTGAAGCCTTGATTTATTCAGACTCTACCACAGTTTTAATGAATTTTACTGTATATAAATTGTGTCTCTATGATAAGTTTAAGCTCGGAAGGGATTCTTTCGAACCTTATAACTACATATAAGAAAAAAGACTGAAAATGGTGAAGTTCATCAGTCAAGCCCGAAAACGTTTAAAGTTGTACCGTACCACTTTGTACGCCATTCGCTTCTCCCTCTCCTCAAGCTCCAACCTTTTATCTATTTTATCAGTGCTGTTTTCGCCAAGCCCCCAATTTCACCAAATGGCAGTTACCTAACGTCATTTCTTAGTTCATTTTAAAGCGATCGGTACTTGTCGGCTGACGATGGCGCTTTATGTTCAGCGATGTTCTCTCACCGCCACCCAAACGTTAGCAACTTGGCTTCGGACATTTGAGCTGCTATTTTTTTATTCCAATTTTAAACAATAATTCATTTGGTTGCGATTTATTTCCAGGCATAAAGTTGGTGAAAAACCTAACTGCGCAAAAAAAATTGCACCTCTTTAGTTAAAGAGTTCGTCTCTGCGAAGGACACCAACCGGCTTAAGCCTAGGAATCTTGGAAAGTACGCAATTACTAATTATTTCTTAATCCAGCTCTGTATTTCTCTTTTTATTTGTCAATTTTTGAGAGCTCTTTACTTTTATTATATCACACCTTTTTGCTATTTGTTTCCTCCTTTTAAAATCGTTTCAGTGGTCTTCTGTTTGTAGAATCGATGTTCTCTGTCCGTCTCACCATCTCCGCAAGCTCATCTGTTTCCGCATCACAGAATCGTCAATGTGTCGTCATATCTAATTTAAATGGCCACTTTCGTTGTTTGCTGGCGCTTTCCCTGAGTATTTTTGTCTCTTTTTGTAGAATGCTGGGAATTCAATTCTTCGCGGATGTTGAAACATTTTCATATGTAAATTATGCAACGCATGGCAGACAAGCAGACGAGCAGACGGACAGACGATAGAGGATTCAACTGCTGGGGCAACAACTCCGGTTTTGTCTTTATTGCTCCACTTTCCTCTGTTTTTTTGTTCCTTTCATACAAATACAATTACATTACTTGGCAAACGACACACTCACCCACGCACACATAGCAACAAATTATCATTTATATAATATTTTTTAGTGCTTTTCAACAGCAGAAACCGAGGGGCAGAGAAGAAGAGGAATTCTGAGGGCGCATTCCCAGCCACTTAGGTACTCGTACCTTCCACATGGCAATCCTGGCAGTTGTGCTGCATGCATCTCATTGTGGTGGCGCCACCGCCAACGCCACTGCCACCGCCTTGTCCTGTCGCCTGTCACTTGGCGGTTTTGTTGGATTTACTCTCCATTTCTCCTCGCAGCCACTTGGATGCCGCCGCTATGTTGTCCTTTTGTTTGTTTCTATTTTTCCAGCCAGGCATCCAAATGGCTATGGAAAAATGCGCGTACCGCAAGCACAAAAAAACACAACGATCTGTCAGGCAATGAAAGCGGAGTAAGAAGCGGGTCTTCGTTTGGTTTTGCATAAAACACACACGAACACCACTTGGGGAATAAGTGTGTTAGTGTGCATGTGTAACGGAAATTTCCCGCAAGTCTTTTAGGAACTCCCAGTCACGGCGAACGAGTCAGAAAGTTGGTTAACCCCTGAAAACCAATAAAAAACGTTCACGTTTACCCCAGCAAAAGGCAACTGGAGGTCATTAAGATTCCTGTGAATTCGAGGTGGGTAATTTACTTTCAGTCAAAAAAGTAGATTATGTGATAGCTGAAAAGATAGTATAAGCCCTGAAAAAAATATAAACATGTTTCCAGATAAAATTTACAAGCCAAAAACAAGCCTCCGCTTTTATTAATGCCGAAAATATTCCTTTTCTCTGCCTCTTTCTCTTTCATCTCAGTTCAAAAGAACTTAATCATAAAGCCGACAATCGTGGATGTAGCCGACTCCCCTGATTTCAATTCTGTGCGGCGCTTAACCCAAAACTCATCGGGTCGACTGTACATGTGAGTGAGCCGCAAAAGAACTTGCCCTCGCCGCCGAAAGAGACAGGCAGAGGGCAGAGAGCAAGCAGAATGAGACAGCGATCGTTTAAGGCAAAAACTTGTGCACTCAGCCACATTAAGTTGGTAATGCCACGTGTAATTATTCTTTGTTTAAATATTTCACAAGGATGCACTTAAAATGTCAGCGAAGATGCTGACACACACGCACACCACACCAACGCATCTAAGCACTTACACACATGCATTTGGGGTAGCCTCTTGCTTGGCATTCATCTCATTCGGGCTGCCTTTGCCGCCATACGCTTTTATTATGATTTCTGTCTCTCTTCCGCGCTCTGCCTTTTGCCTCCCGCTCCCTGTTGCTGTATGTTATTCGCGCTATTTTACACATTTGCATTTTTATGAACATTTTGCTGCTCGTTGTTGATGCCGCCGTCTCCACTGCCCGCGACCGTTTTCACCCTTTCCCGCATTTTGCTTCGTCATAATGCGCGTCTTTTATATGCGCATACACTAATATGCATTACATACGGACGTGTGTGTGTTTGTGTGGGAGAGTAGGTGCGTCTAAGTTGGCATTAAAGTGTATTAAATTACTTAAGCCGGGGAAGCAAGCAAGAGCGACAAGAACGACCAACCGACAATAACAGCGGGCAAACAACCAAAACGAATTCACAACTTTTAAAGTGCAATTTTTCGGAGCATAAATCTAGGCAGCTTCGCTTTTCTTCGCCTCCACACACACACCCAGTGAGCATTCAAAAATTAGTTTCATTCACAGCCACCAAAACAACAATAAAACTCGCTTTCATATCCCTAAATTCGAATACTCTTCAAAAAGCCTCAATTAAACGGCAAGATAGGAATTGCCGATCGCTTTTGAAATTTGAGCTGCGCACGGCGTTTCCAGTTTTCTCTTTTTGCCCTTAACTTATGTTGGTTGCAATAGCAAATATGCCCTTTAACCCCTTTTTAGAATGGGGACAGGGTATAATAAGGAAAAAGAAGACATGGCTACAATAACGGTAAATTATGCGCCGCAATATGTCAGCGCATTGCGCACCCGTTGCGTTTGTCAAACAGCATGACGGCTGTTGGTCCAGGACCATCCACGCCTCTGCCAGACGAGCACGGCACCCTCGCTTCGCTGCGGTGGGGCTCTGGTAAAAGCCACAGGCGCTGTTGCCTTGCCCGCTTAATCAGAAATTATTTGAAAATGTAAAATGCATACAAACACCGCCCCCGAACCATGGAAGCCCTCCTGCAGTTTCCCCATCCACCCGACAACGCCCGCCCAGCCTTAGAATGTTGCAATTTGTGCGCTCCACGACCCCGTGACCCATATAAGAAAAAAATCTCAGAAGACGACAGCGGCAACAGCAGCAATGAGCCCAAGCAACTTTCATGGACTTCGGGGCTGGCAATTCACCGCTCTGTTGTCGTCGTCGCGGACTCATTTGTTTTCCCAACGCAGGAAAGTATGCTACACAAAACTGCCAGCAGCATAAGCTGGGCAAATGAAGCCAGCCTGCCTGGCCCGGTCCGCCTCTGTTTCCACAAAGCGTGACTTCATCTTGAACTAGTTGGCAAGCAGCAGCCTCTTTTTGCACTATTTTGTGTTCCTCCCTGTGCCACAATAATTCATGTAAACCGAAAAAGAAGCTCGCGAGCCACAACCGTGCGCGGTGGTCCCACGCCGCCTGCTTGTAATTTACTTTTACTTTTTTGGCTTTTGTGGTTGGCGCTGGTGGCTTGTAAAATATTTTGCGCCACATGTCATCCTCGTCGCATGACAACAGTTGTTGCCGCCAGTTGACAATGTCAAGCAAATTAACCGCACCGTTTTAAATATCGCCAAAAAGCCGTCTCTGATGGCAATTAAATTTCATTTTTATACGCTGTTTGTGGAGAGGAAAGTGAGATTAAAAGAGAGTCATGGTATCCCCGCCAAGAGCTAAGGATCTGTCAGAGATTTTTATCAGAGAGAGAGTTAGAAACCAAACAAGAAGGACACCTGGATGAGAAGAAGCGGCAAGTGATATCCAAAAAAAAAAAAAAAAAACAAGTAAAGAAGCAAAGTTTAGCACACGGAGTCCACGAAAAGGCTATTTCCCCGAAAAACTTGGTTTTCGGTCCAGCAGACAAGACTGAAGCGCAATTGAGATAAACTTATCATCAACTTCTCTTTTTCGTCGTTATCGCCATCATCGATCGTCAGCTGCCTGAAGACTTAATGCCTTCTTTCTGCTCGCTTTTAGTATCGGAAAAAACTGCCACCCAAACTTTTTATACTAAACAAACTGAAGATAGGCGGAGGGTCTCCGGCATGAACTTCAAAAGACTTCGCTGGCATTGGGTACAGGGTATAAAATATCGAGCATATGATTCCTTTTAGAATTTTAAGGACCCGTGACTCTTAAATTAAATTTCTTTTTTCGGCTGCCATCATATCTTTCCTTTTGAGTGACTCGAAACGGAAACCGTTTACGAAACCCAATTAAGTTGGAAGGGCGCAGAATCGATTAGCGAATCATTTTTATGACCTCGAGCAAGTGGGCAACCATAAACTAAACGCGCAGGATAATGAAATTGCTTACATGCCAAAATTTTAACTAAGTCATAAATACAAGGAAAGTACGAGGCAAAAACTTTTCACAAAATGCAACGTGAGCGCTTCCAAAGCGGAAGCGGCACGCAGCTAAAATAATTGATAACAGATTATGTTTTACAATCTCAACGGGAACGGGAGCGGGAACGGGCAGCCGGGCATGGGAACAACTGCAGCAGATATAATTTTAATGGCCACACACTCATCCGAGGCGGGGACACGTAGCCGCAGTCTGGCTGGAGCTTGGGTCGCCGCAACGATTCCCGTCGAGCGTTAGGAAAACTTAATTATTTGGTGGGGCCCGGCTGGCCTTTTTGGCATGTCGACCGCACGGCCAGACTGACAGTGGCCATGCGGCGACAGACAGATAGATGGACAGACAGGATAGACAGTTAAAAAGTTATTTATTTTATGGTCAAAAGTTACTTTTCGGGGCTTGGCTGTTTTATGGCCCCACGGCCTCCCATCTTCCGGCCGTCCGAGCGCCCAGTTGGTGGTTGGCTGGCCTCAAATTCAGTCGGCCATGGCACATAAATCATAAACTACGTACACCAACGAAGGCAGCCGGCCTCACGTGTGTGCGATCTTTGTCATCTCGGCCGGGAGTTGGTTTTAGCTCGCAACGTAGACTGTGCTCCTGATGTGGATGCCTAGGTTAGACTGCTGGGCGCTGCCTGTCTGGGATCCTTCGCCCGACTTCTTGGAACTGGCCGCCCTGAAGGCCGCCTTGCTGGACTTGGCGCTCAGAGAGGACTTCGAGAGCATTCTGGCCGGTGTCTTAGGCGCAAACTCCGACATCGATTCTATGCCGCGACTAAACTGAGGCAGCTCCAGCGCCTCCAGGACATGGTCATAGAAGTAAGCGCGTTCGTCGAATTGACTGCGATACGCGCCCGTTGGGTGCTTCGGATCGAAGGGTATGATAGGGCGTATGTCCGCGTCGGTAACCAGCACCCGAGCCTCCGGTATCGGCAGGAACTTAAAGAGGCGCTTGCGCAGCTTCGGAACGTAGCTGGACCGCATGTGATCCGGCACATGGTCCAGCCGGCTCACCAACTTGTCCTTCTCTATGATAAACGGTCGGTCAACCAGACGCCGCTCCGGCGGCAGGCTCTCCGTTATGGCCTGGATCTGGCGGACTGTAAGCTGAACCGGACGTTCCATATCCTTGAACCGCTCCGAACCGCTGTTGAAGGCGATTTTCTTGTTGTTTCGGATCTGCTTGCGCACCGTATATTTGGCCACGCAATTGAACACGATCTTCGGAACGTAAGGAATCAGTGTTTCTTTGCGAAAGGACAGCGTCTGCCGGTTGCTTGGATGCGTCAAGGAGTTGATGTATTTGCCGTCAGCGTATAAAGGCACCAGCTTCTCGGACTTCTTGGCCGGCTTGTGGGGCTGCGGCAGGTCCTTCTTGCCCATACGGAAAATGTGCTGGTGCCCTTTGCCGGTCACATGCTTCCAGTCCGGATCGCAGTACTTCTTGCGGTCGATCTTCTTGTACGGCAGCAGGCGGAACTTCAGCCTCTTTTGCTTGTCAATCAACAGCTGCAGACCCGGCATCATAATCTTGCCCGGGGGGCAGGGACACAGATTCGAGAACCCCACCTCGTATCGCCCTGGCCCCGGGTTAAAACTAATGTGGCGTTTCGTATAGGAGTTCGGCCTGTACGGCACACACGATCGGGGTAGGAACAGGTGCGGATTAGGCCGTCTGGCCTTGATCTTGGGGCTCGCATTATAGCTCAACTCATAGTTCCTCACACTATAGCTGGTGGGGTCTGGGTCCATGGGGTTCCGCCAGCAGGAACTCAATTCGCTGTTCCCCAAGTGAGTGCATGGCCGACTGTAGCGGTCGGCAGTCAGAAAGGTTCCCTTGTGGTGGTTAACGGGCAGGCCCAGCCGGTTCATCTCAGAGGGCAACTCGTAGAAATGGTGGGGAGATCGTTTCCGAGGCAAGATGCTGTGGTTGGTGTGGACCTTGTCGATGTGGGCGCCCTTAGCGCCCATCCGGCTGGCAAATGGAGTCCGCGGCATGCCATACCGATTGGGGGCCTGCTGCCAGTTCCGCGTGGATGTCAACGTGCGGTCCGCTTTCAGGGGCCTGGGCTGAGGATACGGGTACTCCTTCATCTTGTCGAAGCCCATGATGTGGCGGTAGTGCTGGTAGGTGGCTGCACTGGGCATCTTCTCCTGATTCTCTAAAAATCACAGGCAATTCAAAGACTACCATTCAATTCTTTAGCTCCCGTTCTTACCCTCCCGACAGTGCCTGTTCAGTTCATTTCCTGCCATCCGAATGTGCCTTCGCGTGAACCGCATGTTGTTTTCCCTAAGGCGGTTGCCTGAAGAGACCAGTTGATTATATCAAGGCCAATCGAAGTAAGAGCCTTACTTACGGGAGACCATGAAGAGCGGCAGGCTCATTTTGGTGGCTACGAAATTCAGCCGGTCCTCGATGTGGAGCTTGCGCTCCGGCAGCGGCTTCATGGTGAGGCCGTCAAGAGAATTTTTAAAAACCAAAAACTAAAAAAGAACTTAAACAAAGAACGACAAAGAAAAGAACAAAAAAAAGGACAAAAAATGCTGATGCAATAAAAACAAAAAAACGTAGGAAACTGAAAATGAAAACTGTGGAAATGCCAACTCAGAGCCCCCGCGGAATACCCGCGCGAAAATTTAATACGCAAAATAAATCCAAATATGTGATAAAGGACTAAGTGTGAGAGTTTAATCTTCTGCTGGGGGAGCTTCGGCTGGTGGAGGATCTGCCGCCGCGGTCGGCTCATCGTCCTCGTTGAGCTTCTTCGGCTCGGCCAGCTTGAAGGTGGTGTTGGCCTGGGCCTTGATCGACTTAATGCTCGCCTTCGAGGATATGGGCTTCAAGTGGGTCGGCTCGGGTTCCTCCTCCACTTCTTCTTCAACTACAATGGACTTCTTCTGCTCAAGGGCTTCCAGCACTTTGTCCTTGTAAAAGACGGTTTGGTCCAAAATCTTTCGGTACACTCCCTCCGGATGCTCCGGATCATAGACCATTTCTGGCTGTATATCCGAGTCGGTGACCAGAACCCGAGCCTCCGGTATCGGCAGGAACTTGAACAGCCGCTTCCGCAATTTCGGCAAATACGAGCACTGCATGTGATCGGGCACATGGGTAAGTTTGCCTTTGAGGCTTTTGCGTAGGACAAACGGCTTGTGGACAATGCGGCGTTCGGGCGGCAAACTTTCCTTCAGTTTCTTCAGCTGCTTGGGCGTCAACTGCACAACGCGCTCGCCATCCTTAAAGCGCTCCTGGCCGCTGTTGAAGGCGATCTTCTTATTGATGCTCAGCTGCTTGCGCACCGTCCGCTTCGCCACGCAATTGTAAATGATCTTGGGCACGTAGTCGGGAATGGGAACTGCCCGTATGGAGAAAGGCTGCCGGTTGGGCTTGGTCAGAATGTGCAGATACTTGGCATCGGCATGCAGGTTGAGCTGCTTTTCGGCCTTCTTGGCCTCCACCTTCTTGAGCGGCTTCGGCTTCACCACGTCCTTCTTGTGCATCATGAAGATGTGCCGATGACCCTTGCCCACCACATGATCCCAGTCCGGTTCGCAGTACTTCTTGCGGCTTATCTTCTTGTACGGCAGACGGCGGAACTTCAGCCGCTTCTGCTCCTCGATCAACAGCTGCAGGCCCGGCACGCTGATCTTGTTCACCGGACAGGGGCAAATATTCGGAAAGCGCACCTCGTACCGGCCGGGACCGGGCTCAAAACTGCGGTTCGGCTTGAACATCGGCCCCGGGCGGTAGGGAATGCAGGACTGCCGGTTAAACTGGTGCGGATTCGGGCGCTCCGTTGTCACTATCGGGTGCATGTTGTAGGCCAGCTCGTAGTACTTTGTGTAGTTGCTGGTGGGGTCCGGGTCACTGGGATTGCGGTAACAGGTGCTCAGGTTGCTGATCATCATGCGCGAGGTGGGCCGCGAGTCCCGGTTACCTGAAAAACAAACGAGAACACTTAAACTTGCCGCTCCGCTGGGTGGTCTGGGCGTCTGCGCTTACAGGTCAGAAAGTGCCCCTTGTTGGCATTGTGGGGAAGGTTGAGTAAGTCAATGTTGGTGGGCAGATCGTAGAAATGATAGGGCAGCCTTTTCTTGGGCATAATGCTGTGGTTCGTGGGGAGCTTGGCGAAAATGGCGCCCTTGCTGCCGGACTGTTTGGCAAAGGGAATCGGCGGCGCCCCGTAGCGATTGGGGGCCAGCTGCCAGCCGCGCCAGGTGGTCAGTGAGCGATCGGCTTTCAGCGGTCGCTGCTGCGGGAACGGATACTCCTTCATCTTGTCAAAGCCGCTAAGGTGCCGGTAGTTCTTGTAAGTGGCTGCACTGGGCATCTCCCCATGGTTCTCTAAAGACAAAAGAGAGACGCTTAATTGCAGCTCTTATCAACTGCAAAGGATTCTTACCCTTGCGGCAAAATCTATTAAGATGACCGGCGTACTTCTGAATGTGCTTGCGGGTGCCCGGCATATTCTCCTCTTGAATGCGATTCCCTGCAAGAAAAAAAGCTTAATAATGTAGCAAACTGTGGGTGGAAGACTGGGAGTCACTCACGCGAGACCATAAAGAGCGGCAGGCTCATGCGTGTGGCCACAAAATTCTGTCGTTTGACCGGCTCGGGCCTGGCCTTCGTGTGATGCATGGTGAAAATGTGAAGCGTAAACGGAAACCAATGAGTCAAAGTTCAGTCGAACAGCTCGACTTTAGCGTGTGTGGGGGAGGTGATGAATGTAAATTTTATTTTCAAAACTGATTGGCAGGAAACTCCTGGCGAGTTGAATAAAGCAACTGCCGCATTTGTCCCCAAATCACGCCCAATTAACCGGTCACACAGAAACCACGAAACGCCAGGCAGACAGACCGAAACATTCAATTGTAAGTCACTCGCACAGCCGCTGTGTCATAATTAGCGTAGCCGAGCGCACTGATTAACTTGCATTCAGCAATTTGCAATTGAATTTTGCAGTTCGTTGATTCGAGAGCGGAGAAAAATGTGAATGGATGTTCTTGTAAAAATACACAACGGCTGCGGAAACGGCAATCAATGGCAGGGGACGATGCCCAGATGATTCGTCAGTTGGCTGGCTGGGCTGACTTGGCTGGCTAACAGAAAGGAGAATGCAGGCCCTGCAGACATCCAAAAGGAGAAATCAACTGCCAATGCGCGCACGTGTGTGTGTGAGTGTGAGTTCCATTAATTAATTCGATTAACTGCAGCAATGCAGGGGCAATCAGCCAAAAGGGCGTTGGCCACCGGTGAGCAAATTGGTTGCCCAGCAACCGCAAAGTGATGTGGGGGACGCGTTTGGAAATTTAAATTTTATTTCTCATTTGGTATGCTAAAAATTCAATCGACTCGTCTTGGCTCTTCATTTCTTGCCCTTTGGTGGAGGTTTGCCTTTGCCTTTGCCCTTCTTGGCGGCCAACTTGGCCGCCTTCGCCGCCTTCTTAGCCTTCTTGGCCTCCGCCTTCTCACGCTTCTTGCGCTTCTTCAGCTCCACTAAAAAAGCAAAAATCATCCATCTAGCAATCAATCCCAATCCCCACACTCCCCGCTTACCCTTCACCAGCTGCGCCGTGGCCAAATTGACCGGCATTGGAGCGCACTTGAAGCCGGCTGGCGGAGCCTTGCTCAGCCTGATGAACCGATAGCCCGTCGCATACAGCATTCCCAGGCAGGCCTGCTCTCGTATGCGCGTCTTCGGCCAGTCCTTGAAGTACAAATCGGCGGTCTTGACCTCCGGCATTTTGTAGCCCTCCGAGTCGCGCCAGTAGCGCATTACGCCGGAGGTGGTCTTGTCGTTGAGCTTCCAGCTGTGCTTGGGCGGGTACTTTTCGTAGGTGTCCCAGCCATTGCGCTTGTCCACGTAGAACCAGATGTCGGGCCTGGGATGGAACTTCATTTTGTCGTGGGTTTATCTTTTTGTTTGATTTCTATTTGAATTTGGCTTTATAGAATTTTGAATGTCGGGAGGAACGTTAAATTTATTTCTAATTGGGGCAAATGTAAAACTCTAATAATCGTCATCAAAACGACCCCCACCAAGCAAAGCCTACTTGAGTCCTTAACAGGCGGATAATTTCCGGGTTAAGTTACTTCCTTCAACCTACATTTCATTACGTGGGTGGCTTGAGAATTTTTTCACATAATATAACCTTTTGGAACGAAAGCTGGGAATTAACCGATCGTCGGAGAAACCAGCGAACTAAAATTTAATATAAATAGTCTAAATATAATAAAAAAACAATTAAATAGAGAACCGACTGAGCGACTAAGATTTTAAGCGGCTAAGCGACTTCGGGCGACTCTTTCTTGAGCGATTAAATCGGGCGAAGCAATTTCGCTCGACTTGACTGAACTTTGATTGGTCAATTTTAACTGGAATTCATCATTTAAATAACCTTGACAATTATTTAAAAGTTCTACAAGCTATAATTCTATGGAGCCACCATTAGTAGTCCTGATAGAGGACTTGGCCAAACACTAAAATTGGGGCTTTTAGCTGCTGAAACTGTGAAATAATTTAGCTAAGTATTTCTGAACTTATCAAACCTTCCTCGTGTTTTATTATCACACTTCTATTGCTTAATTATTTGCTGTCGTATTGCATTTCTCATTTGAAGACTCTTAAGGCATCCTCAATTGGTTTTTATGGGCTAGACAATCCCGAACGGCTCACCGAAAGTTTACGTCTGCCGGACGGCTTATGAAATTTATGCGCCAAATTTCATTTTACAAATTTTCATAAAAATAAACGACGAAGCGCAAGATTTGGATTTTTAATGCGGCATAAAAATTGGTTTATTGCCGACCGCCCAACACCCCAATCCCAAAAGGGAGACCGGCAACCGATGAATGGACTTAAAACGGCTTAAGATTAAAGATAAATAACCAAATAATTGGCCCCGACTGCCAAAACGAAGATGGCAAAACGATTCTGGCCGGCTTTTGCTTAAGTTGCTGATGATTCGTCCTCAGAAAGGACAAAATTAAAAAAAAAAGTTTATTTATCTTAAAGAGTTAATAAGAACCTTGAGCAGGCTGATAATGTAATTTAAAGAAGAAGAATCTGGCAATATTTTAATGCTATCCTTATAAAGAATCTTGTAGATCTAATCTGATAAGCCCAAGTCGTTTTTAAGATCTTCTGTGTATTTATGTGACCTTTGTCATATCAGATTATTTATTATAATAGAATACAAGAGATCTCTAAATAATTTTTTGGTTCGTCTTCGCTGGAACGGAGGATTTTTCTGAGTGATAAGTTCTCTTTCCCGAACCAGTTCGTTTCCAAGTCTACCAGAATTTTCTTGATTTACTCTGGTGTCTCTTCTGATTGTCTATCTAAAATATTTATTTCTCTTTTTGGATTCTTTGATTTATTTTGATATCATTTAATTTTAAACATTACTAAAGAATTTCTAAACGTTTCCAAAAGTCCTCAATTAGGCCAGTTATCTTTGCTTTAGATTGTAGCATTGACAAAACTTCTATGTATGTGAATGGTCTTCAATTTTTGTAGGCGAAGATACGTCATTGGGCTGGGGTACAGAGCAGAGTGTCAATTAAGTTTAATTATTTTATGCCTTCAAACGGGCGAAGGGACAAAAAAGAGTCAAGTCATTGTCAGTGTCAGATGCCATCAGATGCCGGCTAATATGCAATGTGGCAGGACATCCAGCCAGCTAGCCAGCAAAGAGGCCAAGAGGCCAGGAGATCAGGGCAAGGGAAGAGTGAAGCGCATATTATGCAAGCTGCCGCTAAGCAAAGTCAATTATCTCAGCAGCTTTGATGCAAGTAATTGGCATAATGAAATTTTCTCAGCCAACGACCGCAAAGAATAGCAGCCCAAGCGGATCCTGTCGATGCCGGCGTGAGGACGGGCGGGCGGGCGACCACAGCAGCGCCCCCAACAGCAGCAGTAACCATAACCGTATTAGCATGCCAAAAGAGAGAGCGAGAGTGAGAACGAGTAAGCCGTGGTTGGGGCTGGGCATGTCAAGACATGACAATGGCAATGTTTGGCCAACGCATCAGCGTCGAACTGACGACGGGCCGCCGCTTTTGGCTACCAAAATCAAATATTTAAGCAGACCGAACGACGCAGATCCTTGAGAGTCAAACAGCTGGGAGCTGACAAAATTAAAAGCATACGTTGAGTGAAAGGGCCACAGTCGACCAGTTTTTAAGTTGGCTCGGCCCAGGGTTTCTATCCCAAAACGACTTGCATACTTTTCAGCGCAAATATGCTGAAACGAACCGGGCCGAATGCCGCAAACGTTTAAATATTTTATAAGGCCAAAAGGCAGTTGGTTGGCAGCAACACGCCGCTGCTGGCAGTTACCAAATCGTCAACAACTAAGACACACCAGCCGCAGGGGGACACCAACACCAACTGAAGTGAAGGAAAGGCATTCTGGGGGGCATATGAGCGGTGGAGCCTCGCCGGAGTCGCTTGGTTGCCCAACTCGTTTGGCATTCCCCTAATGCCATGAATTTTCGTTGGCTGCATTTCAGTTCCCATTTCTATTTTTCTCTTCACTGCACTCATTTAAATATGCTGGCAAAGCTTACCAGTTTCGTCAACTCAATGGGACAAACAAAACGAATCGAATCCCAGAAAGCAGGAAGTAAGGAAAGAAACTTATTTGCTCCGTAGCATCGAATACCAATGTACTCACGAATCTTTCTCTCTCACTCTCACGCTCTCTTTATCTATTTCTTTAAGCTTTATTTAATATTAATTATTATTTTCTTATTTGTGAATATTACAAAAATTTTAATACAGTTTAAATTGTAAAAACAACCAAAAAATCGAGGAATGAGATTTCTCTACATCTTTGAAGATTGCGCTTCCGCTCCGCAAAGCCTTGAATGCTCCGGTGCTTCCACTTCTTGCTCCGACTCCAAAATCTAGGTAAATTTTATGGTCTACTGGTGGAATATCTTTCTGAAGCAATAGGAAAATAATAACAAATCAATGAAATGTGTTGAGATATTTCCATTAATTTCAAATTCGACTTCTCTCCTTTTTTGTCAATAAACCGTGGATAGGAATTTACTAAATCCTTAAGTCCGTAGAGTATTTCGGGTTCGTGGCTTGGAAATGAAGGCGGTTTTACTTTTTTATTTCCTTGCCCTTTCTGGACTGGCGGTTTGCGTTCGGTTTGGTTGGGTGGCTCAACTTGCGGTCTGTTGCATTGTTTTGGATCCAAGAGCTCAACACTTCTGGCCGTTAGTCGTCTCCCAAAGCTGCCCCGTGCCTCGAACATCACCGCAGCCACAGCCCCTGACGCTCTGCTACTTATTACAATTTTCGTTGTTCTTTCGGGGAGTTAGTCCTTTTTTTGTCTCGTGTTGGGTCCTTTGGAGTTCCTTTTTGTTTACTGTTTTGGTGTGGCAATTTCCATGGGGGTTCGCTCGAACAAGTTTTACATGCTGTAAGGTCGGATTTTTATAGATATGCACTTGGCTGTGGCCAAAGCTTTTAATTGATTGATTCGGTTTGGGGATAAGCAGCATGGCAGCAGCTCAAGGATTAATCTCCAAAGTGCTGCAATCTCCGCAAATAAAATTTGTGTGCTGACTTGACAGAACGAACCCAAATCTAAATCAATTGAAAGCAAAGAAGAGTAACCGATTTTTTCTGTCGAAAAATATTAAAGCTCGATACTTTAATAATACTGTCTTTTGACATAAGAACTGTCTTTTAAGTAAGGATTGAGGGCTCTTTGAAATCGGCAGGTATAAAAATTCTGTATTTCTTTCATTGTCACTTTCAAGATTTAAATATATTTTTAGGTAAATCAAACATAGCCGCAAAATCCTAGCTATCCAAATATTTTCTTCCGCTATTATCATTAAATCTTTTCGAATTAAATGTTAAGTAATTATAGGTTTTCTGCAATATTTTTTTGCTTGAATATTTTTAATGAATATATCAAAATTTGAATCCCTAAAATCACTTAAATCAAATTGCAAATGCAAATTTTCGTAAAGGAAAGAAATATAAAATTCGGGGAGTTTCGTTCTCTTTAAACAGATTTACAATTACTAAGCAGCTTAACCCGCTAGAATTTCAAGCGTTTGTTATGCGTTTTCCCCATTTTAAGAAAGCTATTTCCAACGATCAAATGCCCAAAATTCTTTATATTTAGGATTATGAGCTTTGCTGGTAGACGTGTCGGGGAGTTTACAATAATCTTAAGTGGAAACAAATAAATGTGATTTGCTTCTCCTGCTATTAAGTATTTTGAATTCACTTTGGTGTCGACCACCGCCCTCATAGTTTTGTGGCCGGAATTCCTTTAATAATTTCCGGAATGTAGAGAAAATATTCCCAGTAAAATTCAGCAGCCCGAAATGTTTTCCTACCCCTTTGAGAGTTTTTGATTCGGGACCTTGGGACTCGCTTATGACTCAAGGAAATTTGATCGATTTCCCTCGTTCGCAGGCGAGGCAACGACAACGTGGGCGTGGCGTGGCACTTTGATGGCATTTCGTACTTTGGCGTGACCGTCGCTCCCGC
Source organism: Lissocephala sabroskyi (assembly GCA_037075105.1). Taxonomy (NCBI): domain Eukaryota; kingdom Metazoa; phylum Arthropoda; class Insecta; order Diptera; family Drosophilidae; genus Lissocephala; species Lissocephala sabroskyi. The sequence goes on from JBAMCP010000797.1 coordinate 29,359, forward strand.
CTGCCGCATAATTACGACACCAGTGGGCAGCGGGAGCGGGAGGGAGGGCGGCGCCAGCGTCATGGTTATTTTTATCGATGCGCATTAAAAGGCTTTTAAAATTTATTGATATGTATTACCGACTCTATTAAATTATGCCACAGAGTCCCGCGACACTCGGCAAGTCTCTGGTGTTTTTATGAGGACGCCAACGATGGCGGTGGCTGGAAATTTCGTCACCGACAGACTGCGATGACTGGCAGCCAAATTGCCATTGCCAAAAGCAGAGGCACGAAAAACGCGCGGCACAAACTCAATTTGTGTGGAAAATACTTTTAGTTACTATGCATATTTTACATTTAATGCACGCCCAGCAACAACACCAACAACAGCACCCACGGCATCAGCAGCTCTCCTGCTCATCAACGGGAACGACGCCGGCAGCAGCAACAATGAAGCCCACAAGTTTTTATTTTATTATTTAAAGTGGGAAAAAATATGTACTTGTTTTTGCGAAAACCCCAACGTTTTAATGATTCCATAAAACCCGCACGAGCCGGGCCCAAGCCGCCATAAATGAACGAATAAAAGGACACCACATAAGCGGAGTGGCGGCCCGGCCCACCCGTCGGATGATTGATAATTTTCCGGTTTATCAGGCGCTGAATTTGGAAGCGTTTGATGCTCCTTCTAGCTATATAACTTCGCGGTTGTTAATTGGTTGAAATTAATCAAAATTTCAATTATCAACTGTTCATTTTTTCATGGCCATTGCCGGCCCAGTCACCAAAGTAATTGGATACCCTTTTGCGAAAAAAATCATATGCATTCCCTTTGGGGTAATTGGATGTTTTTTTCGGGTGTTTTAGCTGCGTTCGCATGCAAATTGCAATTAATTGAGCGCTAAAATTCCCGCGAATTCTTCCACAACAAAATTTGCGTACACTAAAAAATTTAGCCTAGATTCGTATTTTTCTGTTCCATTTACGGTTTTAGTCAATCAGGAAAAGCCACATCCAACCTGCTTTCCATATTCGCGGATTTCCATTGCCGGCTAACTTTTGTCAATTGACCCGCATCTCTCATGGAATTCGGTGATTTGTAATCCGCGGCGGTGCCGTTGACTCTGTCAGCGGTCATTAGAGGCGCCCCAAACTATAAGCTTGGAATATCGGACTCCTTTTTTGTCGAACGAGCAATTCCGGCACTTGTTCCTTCGATGGTGTCCCCCGTGTGGGTGATTGAGAGCTGCCTGCATGGCCGAAAGTTTTTTGGCGGGGGGAGGGAGATTTCACGGCTAAACTTTTTTCATTGCGAGGACGCTGCGGCATGCAAACTGCAACTTCCGGTGCAAGTTTCCTTCCACACGGCCCAGCGGGCCACATACAAATTGAATGCAGCGTCCAGCGGCGTATCGGTTGGTGGGCGAGAGGGCATCAGATTGCAGCTACCGCGTGCTGCATAATTTATGGCGCACCCTGGCCCACACCCCCCAACTGGCCCAGTCCCTTGGCCCCCACGGGTCCTGCCAGTCCCACGTTCGCTGCAGCCGCGTGTGTGCGTGCGTGTGTATTTGCCGGCTTCCTTTCCGTTTCATTTCGCTTCGAATTTGTATGTTCGCCTTTGACACCGGCAAAAAGGCTAGCAGTGCCTGCTCCTGGGCGACGTGTGTGTTTGTGTGTGTGTGCTGCATTCCCGACTGTCTGTTTTGGAACTTTGCAGTTTTTCCGTGCCTGGGATCAGGGCGGCTGCCCAGGCGCCGTTTTTCAAATGTCTGCGCCATCTGCATGCGAAATTCAAATGCCAAAGAGCAGCCCCACCGACACCGACACCGACACACACACACAAACACTCACACACTCAGTGGATCATTGACGGTCCTGGGCCCTCGAACCGGCTGTCCTGGGACCAGCTTACTCGCACTTTGCAGTGATAACCTGCGCTAATGAAGTGTGATGGCGCACCAAACTGCCGGCCGGCAGTTTTTGTGATTCCCTCTTTTCGTTTTTTGGGCAAAGTATCAGCATTTTTAAGAATTTCGGTTCTCAAAGGTGCGAGCTGAATTTTAATTAGTTGCCGAGCCACTTGACTGCCAACCCTTGAACGCCGGATAATTTCAATTGGTCCCGGAGTGCACCTCATCAAAGGACCTACAGTTTGAGGAAGTTGGGGTCAGTGGGATTTACAGAAGAAGTTGCGACCTCTTCTTGTCTTAGAGAGTACATATTTGAAAATATGTTATAAAAATGGATTCTTTAAAATTAAAGAACTGCTTGAGGAAAGAAAGTTTATTCTTTATTTAGTCTTTTCATTTTGTATCTATTTTTTAGAAACTGTAAGAAAAAATCTGTTCCGTTTTTCTTCTCCATACTTTGTGGAATTTTATATCGTTTAATGAGAAAATAATATTGCCTTTCGTTACTCATTCTCACTCTCCAATCACAAAAAGATCCTGGATCTTTAAGAGTCATCGATAGTTTTGTCTACCAATTCATATTTTTTAATTAAATCTTCTGGGATTTGTATAATTTAAAGATTAGGATTACCATTCTCAGATGATTTGAAGAGTAACAATCTTTATTTGTTTAAGAACTTTTTATAATCTTCAAACTCAGCTCGAATCGTGGAGGAATTCGTTCCAATTAGTTTAGTGTTCCTAGAAGGAATCAACTGTACTGAACTCTTATTTACCATCTGCCTTTACCTCAATCCTGTCACAACTCAATTGTCGCCATTTCAGTTTCAACTTCTTCACCTTTCTTCTACCTTATAGAATTTCGCCATTCAGTTCTCTTCAATTGGATACTTTGGCCTTAAAGTCCTTTATTTTGGCTGCTAGACCTCAATTACTCCTCTTCCTCTTTCAATTGCCTGCACATTGATCTCGGGACTCGTTTTCGCCCCTTGAAGAGCTGGCGCGCTTTTGAAAATTATTAAAAGCCACGTCCAGTCGACTCCTTGGCTTGGCTGGGCTGTCATCAATGCCCAGGCACTTAATTACAATAAATATATGCTTTATTTATATACTCGACTATGTTGGATTTTTTCTGGGTCGTGGAAGCGACGACGGCTGGGCGGCTGGGCTGAGACGTCTTCATTAGCTAGTCGAAGTGGTGGGGGGAGCACTTGAGGCGACGTCGTCGAGGTCCTTGGGTCGGCCAACTAATAATTAACACTTTTTACTGCCAAGAGTCGATAATTGAATTACAGAGTGCAGTCAATGACAGGCCAGGCGATTGTCCTGTCGCCCGGAAGACAGCCGCTTACCCGCCCGGCCAGGGCCAGGGAAAATATCCACTGGAAATGCAATCAGTCGCAGACTTAAGCAGAGGGCGGAATTTCCCAAATGCAGCCAGCAAAAAAAGCGAAAAACGAAAACGCAAAATTTGCAAGCAAGACGCTTTGGATTCTCGCATAAAAACGTTTAATTAAAATTCAAGAGGTTTTGTTCGCCGCTCTTCGAGTTGTTGGCGGGGGCAGTGAGGACGGCGGACGGCCTTCCTATGCAAATTGGCGTCTGTTTTGGATCGGCGTTAATTACTTTGAACCCGAAATGCAAGCGAGATTCTGTAAGCCGAGCGATTCTGGCGGCTGGCAGCGGCGGGAGCGTTGATGACGGCAACAATTGCATTGATGATTTGGGAGGCTATTAAAGTGAAAGGCCAGCAACTTTTGGCCCGGACAGGCAGCTCCAAGTTGGCCAAGTTTACGAGAACGGAAAAAACGCGCCAAACGTTGGGCAAGAAAAGCGAAATAATCGATTTTCCCGCAGTCCGACTCAAAGGCGAAGAACAGGAAGCTCCCAAAAAATCCAGAAATTACAAAGTACAAAATTGGGGAATTGTTCCTTCAATGTCTGTTTCTTCTAGAATACCTAGCTGCTTTAGTGTTTCATAAATAATGAATGCACCCTGTAAAATGCAACAATTAACGGTAAGACTGATGAAAAAGGGACATTCCGGTGTCCTGATTGGTTTCGTTTATGTTTGCATTAATTTGGTTTCTCAAACCTAGCAGAATTCTTAGTTTCTTTGTTATTTCACAGCTGATAGCCAGGGCTGTCATATTTGCCTGATCGATGCACCCTGTAAGAGGCAACGATTAACGGTAACTCTGATGAGAGAAGGCAACTCTCGGCGAACTGTTTGGTTTCGTTGCTGCCTGCAATAATTTGTTTGGGCAGAAGTTCTTGCTGAATTCCTCAGTCATATTTCTCTAATCTTACGATCGATGCAGCCAGTAAAAGGCAATGATCAATGGCATCACTGGGGGAAGGGGAATGCGTGAACTGAAGCAACTTCCGCCATCCGTTTTGGTTTGGTTTGCTTCTGTAATCATTTGTTTATTTTTACCGTATAAGATTATCGATTCAGAGACTTAACTCTTAAGATTCTTCAAATTTTCAATTTACTTTAGTTATCAAATCCTCCAGATTTGATGTCCTCAGGTTGAGTTTAAGTTCCTTGTGATTAGCATGGCCGACCCTGCCAAATTGACAGCCATTTAATCGCGTTGTTTACTGTTGACCGTCTCCTGTACGCAGGATCTAGGAGTGGGGGGCCCGTCCAGTTATCTAAAAGCCCGCCAAACAGTGCGAAGTGCGGGGCAAACCAAACAATGAAGTAAAATTTTCCAAATCCAATTTGCATTTCCATCAATAACAAGGACAGTCGCGGGAGAATAAAGAGAAAATATCACTCGCAGGACACCGACCAACGCGCGCTGCCTGTCAAAATTTACCAATCATTAAAAATACTTCCGTTTCCTGTGCGTTGCGCTGCGCCAACGGTCGCCATTTGCAAACCCCCGCCGTCCCCGCCCCCAACTTCCTTCCGTCCGAGGATGGCCCTCGGTCCTGGCCGTTGTTTGAGCAGCTAATGTCGGTGGCTGGTGGCGGCTGCTTTATGTAATTTATATCCCTGCTGCATTATCCTTTATTTGCTTTACTTTTTAGCATTATATTTTCAGACTTGTGCCTCCGCGCCGGGCTCCTATTTTCTTTCGTTTCTATGTGTTTTTTTTTTTTTTTTTGTTATTTGCTGCGTGGAGAATTTATGTATAAAAATGAGCGAAATTGCAGAACACATTTTTTCCATTACTGAAAATAAATGTGCCCAGCCAGGGCCGCACCAGCGGGCTGTCAAAGCCTTGGACTTGGCCGAATCCAACTGTCTTGTCCAGCGCGCGGCCGCAGGTCCTGCGCCCCGGCCGAGTCTAGATGGGGAAAAATCGCTTTTTGCTGATGAGCTCCAATGAATTCAATCAGAATTCATTTGAATACTGTTCCTGCATACCAAAGAGACTCGAACTCGCACTCGGACTCGGAATCGTCTCGGCGGTGCAGGCGATGTCCTTGCTCCTCCGCCTTTGACTGATACCCGACCGACCACAAAAGCCAGGCAGAAAGGCAACCGGCTTGGCTTGGAATAAGTAATCAGCGCTAAGTTGGTAATTGAAAGCGTGGCCGTGTTGGCCACTTGTGGTCCTTGCGAGGACGTCTGCGTCTCGCCGCGCCACTTCAGCAGAAGTTGGGCGCCCAAGTCAAAGTTCATTGGGAAAGTTTTCCTCTGGTTTTTTTCTCTCCTCCTCAGCGACTATGAAACAATTAGCCCAAAAAAACCAAGGACCCGCCGGGGCAAAAAAGAAACCGAGAGGGACGAATAGCCCCAAACTGTTTGGCGTTGCTTGGCGGTTGACAAGACTTTTCAGCAGCCAGCAGCACCTGCTGGGTTGTTCCTTCCCCCCGCCCACCTACATGCCCGCCCAATGCCTTAGGGGCAACAACAGAGCAAGGATACAGCACCCACACAAGCCCCATAAACCTGAAGAGGCAGGCAGATAAAAACCAAGACGACAACATTGACGGCCGCCCCCTTTCCACTGGCCGGAGGGCGGGAATTTTACCGCGTGGGGGTCCCACAAAAAAGACAGAATTATGTGCAGAGATTAAGAATATAAAACGTTATCTGAAGCGGCTGGAGGAGCGCTGGCTTCTGTTGACATGTGAAGGTCTCCGCAGCCTTTAGTAAAATTGTTTTCTCGGAGTTTAAATTTTGGGTCGTTAAATTTTATTTCTGTTTGCTAGACGATCGCGCGATAAAATCATAATGGAGCTTTACGACCCAAATTACCAACACAAACAGCAAATAAAAAGTTAATGCAAATATTAAAAAAGATAATCTCGCGATCCTGCCAGGAGTCGAACCTGGAATCTTCTGATCCGTAGTCAGACGCGTTATCCATTGCGCCACAGGACCGATATGATGGGCGCCTTCCCAACGCCCCGTGTTAAAAACAAACACATAATTTATGCTAATCTAAACAATAAACTTTAACCAGTTTCGAGCCGTCGCCGCATTAGAACTTTAACCTTGGAAAGGTCAACAGCCGCCAGCGAGTCGGGTCTTCTTATATCTTCGGAAATCTTAGCTAGAAATTTTTATTGACTATGGAAATCAATTCGACCACCGGTCCTGTGGCGCAATGGATAACGCGTCTGACTACGGATCAGAAGATTCCAGGTTCGACTCCTGGCAGGATCG
>JBAMCP010000798.1:0-28656 GCA_037075105.1 Lissocephala sabroskyi
TTCAGTTAACATTTCTGATCTCCCTTTTCATCTGATTCCTTTGCAGCTCAAAGCATTCTATGTGGATTTATTGGTGCCATTGGAAACGAATCTGGAGAAGGACACAAAAGTCGTCCAGCACGAGCAGAAGAAATTCCTGCAGCAGCACAAAGTGCGCATGGAGAGCTACCAGAAGGCCGTCTCCACCATGAAAAAGCAGCGCAAGAAAAAAGCCACCCCAGAAAACACCGAAAAGGAACTCAGAGTAAGCAAAAACCACCCAACCAATCAATCCAAACCCAAGCTAACTCCGTGTTCCCGCAGAGCCTGCAGGTGCTGGAGGACCAGAAAAAGAAGCTGGATGTGTTCTGCGATCAAAGCTACAAGAACGTGAGTAAGCGCCGGTTGCCTTGAGCGGTTGGTTGACTTAGAAGATTTGAACTTCCGCTGTAGGCGATGACACAGGAGCGCCGCCGCTATGGCTTCGTCTTGGAGCGGCAGTGCTCGATTGCCAAGCACTGGATGGCCTATCACACCACGGGCAAGACGGTAATTGATAATAATTTGGAAAATTGGCAAGAAATTGCGGCTTCCCGTGAGATAATACCGACGTCCGCCTATGAGGGCAGCTTCAATGGCAACGGGATGGCCCGACGCCTGGTGAGTCACCGCGCTCGTTGGTTTTTCTTTTGCTAACCCTGCCATGATTTTTGTTTAGGAACGCATCAAAGATTCTGACGACCAGGCAGGCCAAGTTCAATTGAAGAAATCGCGCAGCATCGACGCCCCCTACGGGGACATGAGGACCCTCCACGAGCGTGAGAGCGGCGGCGGCCCTGCCTCGATGTACGCCCAGAATTCACTGCCACGCGCCAAATCCGATTTCAACTTGGCATTGGTCGGCGCCGGCCCCTCCTCGGGTGAGTGCAGAGCCTCAATCTCCGTCTTGGGTTATTTATCCAATTTTCTCCCTTGTTAGGCAACAAGCACAGCAGCCATGAGGACCAGCACAGCGATCACCAGGCCATGAGCAGCATTGGGGGCAGTGGCGGCGGCGGCGACCAGCGTCCGTTGGTGAAGGCTCTGTATGCCTACATGCCGTCGGGGGAGAATCAATTGTCGTTCGAGGAGGGCGATCGAATCGCCCTGGTCGGTGGCAAGGCCAAAGGTTGGCAGTTTGGCGAGAATTTGCGCACACAGCACTTCGGCTGGTTCCCAGTGGCCTACACCAATGCCGAGAGCCATGCTGATTCCAAGAAGCTCATGCAGCACGAACGCTACGAGAATCTGCACTACGAGCGCAACGGAGCCGGCAGCGGGGGAATGCGCGGGGGCTACCACGATCAGTACTTGTCCGAGGCGCAGCTGGAATTGGAGAGCGATTCGACGTACCGGCGACGTAATCACAGTGCCGAGGAGTCCTCGCCCACGCGGATGTTTGGGGACACCATCAAGCAGCAGAAGAAGTATCGCCCCGGATCGGGGGCCAATCCGCGGCCGGGACCACCGCCCACACTGCCAGCCCCGGTGCCGAATGGGCAGATCTCGCGGATGCTGAACACTTCGCAGAGTTTCTGTGCCACCAATGGAGTGACTGCGGCCGTAGAACGGCGCAAGCAGAAGCTCCTCAACGGGGCCCAGGTAGGCAAAGCAGCCGGAAGTCCTTTTCGAAACACTTTTATGGTTTCTTTCTTTACTTTCAGGGTTCGATGAACCATCCTTCGGGCAAGAATGCTGCGGCTGCCAAGACATCGCTGCATAGCAGCAACGACAGTGGCTTTGCCAACGAGCCACCGCCACAGCCGGAGGTGGACTACTCTGACGAAGAGCCCACTCAACGGGTGCCGATTCGGTAGGTAGATCAGAAGATGGCGGGCAGAGGCATTGGCGCGATTTTTGAAATGTTATCGAGCCTGCCCATGCCTGCCCATCGAATCAACCCTGCGCCTGTCACTAATGCATCCCTCGTCCACTAGCCGCCATTTTAACTGCACATCAGCCCGAAAATTTAATTTGAAATTCCTAATTTATGTTTGTCTTGTGCTATTTTGTTTCTCTTTTGATTTCATGTTTGCCATCCTTTGTTTGTTGCCCGAACCTCTTCATCCTTTGTGTTCTGCCCACACCCACACGCTATCCACACCCACACACACACACCCATTAACTTTGAACCCGCGCCATGTGCCCGCTCGAGAAGTCGCAGGGCGGACACCATCACCCACACAGTGCCCCGGGATGTGGCCTCCTGGACGCTCAATCGCAACTTCCGCAACAGCGTCGACAGCCAGATAGACGACAAGAGCCTCCACCGCCTGAGCCGCCAGAGCACCGGCGGCAAAATGCGCTACGATCTGATAGCCTCGGACGACGAGATCCTGCAGGCCTCCAGTGCCGGCCTGAAGCGCACCAAATCCTTCTGGAAGTTCGGTGGAGGGCGCAGCGGCGAGGATATCCTGGCAGGCATGTCGCTCTGGCAGCACCGGGACCTGGTGGCCGCGCCCAACCTAGAGGACCTGAGGGACGAGGACTTCCGGCGTGCCGGCAGTCAAATGGACCGGCACCCCGACGAGGTCACCGAGAGCCCCGCCCTGGACAAGACCGGCACCTTAACCAAGTCCCACAATTCGAATTCATCGCACGAGAAGCGACGCAAGGACAGCATCACCAGCACCGACATCTACGGGGATGAGGACGAGAACATCTACGACGTGGGACCAGTGGGCAGGCAGGATCATGCCCCCCAGCAGCCCCAATCCCCCCAGAGGACCAGCTACACCCCCAAGTCCCGCATGAAGATCATGAAGACCATTGAAATCGACATCGAGGAGCCCACGGAGAGCGACCGCATGAGCACCATCAAGCGGGGCAGTCAGCCCCAGGACTTCCACTCCCACCGCAAGCTGGACAAGCCAGCCTCCTCCACGCCCCACCACAAGCCCCAGGCCATCGCCCGCGGCAAGCCGGCGCCCCAGCAGCAGCAGTTCCCCCACTCCACGGACGAGGGCGAGAGCGACGAACACGGCACTTTGAAGATGAGCGACGTGAACAACTTCTTCGACGACATGCAACAGGATGCGAGTCATGCGGGCAGCAATGCCGGCCATGGCATGATCATGAAGACCGTCAAGCGCAAGGACATCCTGAAGCAGTACTACACCAGCGAGGACGAGTCGGACGCGGAGCTGAAGTCCACCAGCTCGGACCCCTACGACTGCATTGTGATCAACGATCATTTGGTGCGCAAGGACGACAAGCTGCGGCGCCACCACCTGCAGCAGCAGCAAATGGACTTCCAGACCTTCCGCTCGTCCACCTCCACTTTGGCCCAGTCGCAGGCCAACAGCACGCTGAAAAAGTCCTCGGAGAAGATGCGCAACGGCAAGTCGATGGCCAAGGACCAGGACAGCACCTTGACCCGAAATTCCACTGCCTCGGGGGCGCCCACGGCCACGATCCTGCCCCGCACCCGCCTGCTCAAGTCGAGCAGCAACAACAACAGTACAACGCTGGAGCGCAAGGCGCATCCGAGCAACAAGAGCTACGGTCCTTGGTACGACTTCTGGGATCAGCAGGAGCAGCACGGAATCACCGGCCACAAGGCAACGACGGCCAAGTTGAAGTGATGCGAGTGCCAGAGGACGCGTTCGTCGTTTTCTTACCCGTGAAGAAAATGCAGCGAGTGGGATCGGGGGTAGCGCCTAAGGTTTTATCCGGAGTTTTGTCTGACTCTTTCCTTTAGTCCTTTGAAGATTTTCAGTTGCTTCATTACCGCCAGCCGAGACTAGCGGGCCCATTGCATTCATTCCATTCCATTCATGCCCATGGAATGTTTTTTTTTCTCCATATTCTGTTTTGTTGGCTTCCATTCGCCGGCTGATAATCCCGAAATTGTGTATATATATTTTTAGCAAGTTCAAAAGAGGCATCTACCGCACCAGAGCAATAGATTTATGAAAGCTAAAAGCAAATCCCTTCTCCATTCAACAAAGTATTCGTGCTAGAATCTTCCCAATCCGCTCAGACCCAGCGAATCTCTAGACTCACAAAGTGTTCCCGTTTCTTCTCGCGTAACTGAGCTCTCCTTTTTCCAGAGCCTCACAATTCGCCACGGTGAAGTTGCGTCACACCAAAACCAACGATCGCTCGGCGCCGATGATTTATCGGAGTGTCAATAAGTAGCAACGACTGCGTAAGGTGGAGTTTGTGCTTTAGTGGCGGAAAGACGGAAACGATGTTGAGAGGAAAGGCAAAAACTTCCACCCCAAAGTTGCAAACGGATAAAACCTTTTTTATATATATTTTTTGCATATTTACCGTCTTCAAATGGGCGCCTCGCCAAATGGAACAGTGAGCGGTTCCTTTTGGTGTTGGCCTGGATTTTTGGTAGTCATTAAGATATATGGCTTGTTAATGTTAAAATTTTAAATAAATATATAAATATGTACATGTATGCATGTATTAATAAAGTTGAAAATCAAGCTATTGTTAATTAAGATTAAGTTTAATTATAAGTAGATTTTAAATTGACTCTGTAAAATGCGCGGAAAAATGCAACCCTGTGTGCTGATAACACAACAAATGCAACTCTGCCCAAATGCAACCCTGCTCACATGTAGCCCTGGCCACATGCAACCCTGCGTGCCAGTCGCTTTAATGAGTCAGCTGCTTGCAAGTGACGCCGCCGGCATTTATAAAATCGGAGAGGAAAATGTAAAATGAAATGCTCCTGGAAATTCGTTCTGCCCGTGGGCTTTGTGCTCTACTCCCTGCCCCTATTCCTGCGCGTCAACAGCACTTCGGAATACATAATCGACGAGGAGTTTCACATCCCCCAAGGCTTGGCCTTCTGCCGCAAACAATTCGATGTGGTGAGTGTCCCAAATTCCCAAAAAAGCAATGAAATAATGAGAACTTTCCATTGTTTCAGTGGGACACTAAAATCACCACATTTCCCGGCCTGTACCTCATCGCGCTGATCCTCAATCCCTTCAACTACTGCACGGCCACGGGCCTGCGTTTGCTCAGCCTCGTGGGAGCCGGCATAAATATATTATTGCTTTATAAGATTAGACGCCGCGTCCTGGGCGGCACGGGTGGCAACTCTTATGCCGCCCACGAGGCCATCACCTTGGCTGTCCTGCCGCCTCTGTATTTCTTCAGTCACCTCTACTACACGGACACCCTGTCCCTCACCATGGTCCTGTTGTTCTTCAACTATTGGCAACAGGACGCCCACCTGCCGGCAGCTGTGCTGGGCGCGGCCAGCGTGCTCATGCGCCAGACCAACATTGTTTGGATCTGCATGTGCTGTGGGATCACGGCTTTCGATATTATCGAGCAGCAATATGCCAAGACCTGTACTCCCGCCAAAGGCCCCACCAAGGAGACCATTCTCAGCGGCAAGGTAAGCCAAAAGGGAGCTGGAGAGAACGACAGACAGCATTCATGTTTGGTTTCTCTTGCAGCTCTGGCTGAAAGTGGTGACCAGTCCGCAGCTGCTGTGCAATTGCATTTTGAGAATCCTGGCCAATTGCTGCTTCTACGTGTCTATTATCCTGCCCTTCATTGGTTTCGTCTACATCAACGGCTCGATTGTGGTCGGGGACAAGAGCGCCCACGAGGCTTCGCTGCATCTGCCCCAGCTCTTTTATTTTGCCTTATTTGCCGCAGGATTCGGTATATCCAATTCCATACGCCAGCTCCGCTCTGCGCTTCTTCTGCTCAAATCCCGCTTGGCTTTGGCTTTGCTGGCCCTTTGCCTCATTGGCCTTGTTGTCCATTTCAACACCCTGGTGCATCCTTACCTGCTGGCGGACAACCGACACTACACTTTCTACATCTGGAGCAGGCTGTATGGCCGCTTCTGGTGGTTCCGCTACGCCATGGCGCCGGTTTATTTGCTTTCGTTAACTTTAATCTACTGCGGATTGAGGGAGATGCGGCCCAGCTTTCGGCTGATGTTTGCCGTGGCCGTGGTGCTGGTCCTGTGCTTCCAGCGGCTGCTCGAGGTCCGCTACTTCCTGGTGCCCTACATGCTTTTCCGCTTGCATACGCGGCCCGCGCGCAAAGGCTATGCCGAGTGGCTGGAACTGGGCGCGCATTTGCTTATCAATGTGGCCACGTTTTATGTATTTTTCACCAAAGAATTTTACTGGAAGAACTACCGCACTCCCCAAAGGATTATCTGGTAGGTTTTTCTTTTTTATTTCGATTAAATCTCATTGGCCTGCCAATGCTCGGATATTCCCCTGCGATTTGAATTCTGTGGCGGGAACAAGCGAACCAGTTCCGGAACTTTTAACTATGCAGCCCTGGCATCGCATACATACATGTATACATAATTTACCGCTTGTTGTTGCGCCGCGGAATTTTCGGCGGCAGCGGCGTTTTTGAAGTTCTTTTTTAATTGATTTAAAAAGAATCTAAGCCAAACCAAAGAGCAAATCTACTTGAGGATGTCCGGCACGATCTTGGAAAACCTGAGCGGCCGCAAGCTGTCGGTGCTGGTGAGCTGCCTGCTGCTCTGCCAAATCGCCTGCTTCCTGCTGGGTGGTCTCTGGGCCCCCGTCCCCGCCGGCTCCCAGAACATCCTGGGCGTCGTCTGCCGCGACAACATCGGCCACCAAAACGACACCAACGTCTGGCTGTACTCTCGGGGAGTGACCGGCGCCTGCAAGGCGGTCCCGCAACAGGAAATCGAACAGGATCATGTGAAGCTGGCCAACCAGATTGTCCATGTCTTCCAAATGCCCTTGCCCCGCGGCAATCGGGTTCTGGATTACTCCCGCTGGCAGCAGAACCTCATTGGGGTGCTGCAGGTGGAAATCGCCTATGCCGCCAGCTTAATGGAGTCGCCCAAGGACCTCCAGCTCACCATAGACACCCGCCTGGCCTACCGCAACAAAGAGGATGCCGAGCAAGACTGGAAGTTGTATGCCCACAGCGTGGAGCAGCGCTACCTTAACTGCCATCGCTCCCATGCCGGGCAGTCGGAAACCCTCTACACCTGCGACATGATCCCGCTTTTCGAGCTGGGCGCCCTGCACCACAGCTACTACCTGCTGAACCTGCGCTTCCCGCTGGACACGCCCAAGCAGATGAACCTCAACATCGGCCACATGCATGATCTCTACTTGACCGCCATACACCAGAATGGAGGCTTCACCCAAGTCTGGCTGCTGCTAAAGACGCTGCTGTTTCCCTTTGTGGTGGGCATAATGGTTTGGTTCTGGCGCCGCGTCCACATCCTGCAGCGCTCGCCTGCTTTACTGGAGTACATGCTGATCTATTTGGGCGGGGCGCTCACCTTCCTCAACCTGCCGCTGGAGTATTTGACGCTGGTCTTCGAGATGCCCTACATGCTCCTGCTGAGCGACATACGCCAGGGCATCTTTTATGCCATGCTGCTGTCCTTTTGGCTGGTCTTTGCCGGCGAGCATATGCTGATCCAGGACTCGCCGAACAAGTCCACCATACGCTCACGGTACTGGAAGCATCTGTCGGCCGTGGTGGTCGGCTGCATTTCCTTGTTTGTCTTTGACATTTGCGAGCGCGGCGTGCAGCTGAGGAATCCTTTCTACTCGATCTGGACGACTCCCTTGGGGGCCAAGCTGGCCATGAGCTTCATTGTGCTGGCCGGAGTGTCGGCCGCCATTTACTTCCTCTTCCTGTGCTTCATGGTCTGGAAGGTCTTCAAGAACATCGGCGACAAGCGCACCTCCCTGCCCTCCATGTCCCAGGCCCGCCGGCTGCACTACGAAGGTGAGTGGAGGAAATTAAAGCGAATCCTTAATGTAAATCCTTTTGCATTTTCAGGTCTGATCTACCGCTTCAAGTTCTTGATGCTGGCCACTTTGGTGTGCGCCGGGCTGACCGTGGCCGGCTTTATTATGGGGCAGATGGCCGAGGGGCATTGGAAGTGGGACGAGAACATTGAAATCCAGTTCACCTCGGCCTTCCTCACCGGCGTCTATGGCATGTGGAACATTTATATCTTCGCCTTGCTGATCCTTTACGCCCCCAGCCACAAGCAGTGGCCGAGCCTCCATCAGCGCGACGCCACCACGCAGTCGAATGAGAACATTGTGGCCTCGGCTGCCAGCGAGGAGATCGAGTTCAGCCATCTGCCCTCGGACTCGAATCCCAGCGAGATCTCCTCGCTCACCTCGTTCACCCGCAAGGCTGCTTTTGATTAAACTCGGAACACAGAACCGACCAAGGATTCACCATGACGGCCCCGCGACTCCACTGGATTTTGTAGTTTTCTTGTGCAAAATCGGCCGCTTAACCATTTTGCATTTACTAAGTATTATTCAGATTATTTTATATATGCTATATTCGTATTTATGTGTACTAACCGCTTTTGTGTGTCCCTAACCCCCGTGTCCTGTGACCCTGGCCAGTATTATTAGAAACGCCTGCTTCGCAATTTATGTTTAGATTCTAAGGACATTTTTTATATGCATTTTACACGAATCCGAAGGCTTCGGTTGGCCGAAGTAAACTTCATCATTTGCATTTCCCTCTCTCTTTTTTCTAGAGTAGAAAAGCAACGAATAAAGCAAGCAATATTCGAAGTGGGCCCCCTTCATTTGGCCGTGGAGCGCACGTCAGGCCAACTAACTGGCATTTGATTAAATTTTATTAGAATTCCCAAGGTTGCCACGCTAATCAGCCTTCGACTGGCCGCCCGCCAACAAATCAATCCGCGCAGCTGCGCGTTGTCCTGCAACAGCAACGTCCTGTCCCGTTGACATACTTCAGTCAAATGGCGGAACACATGTTCCCGCCCCAAATGGGCGTCAACTACATATTTCCGGCTGGCGATTGGCGGCTGTCTCTGAACACATGTGCCCTGGCTAATTCCCCTTCTCGGCATTCGCGAGGTTCGTGTGCCGCACACAAAACTAAATTCAATTCAATTTCATTTAAAGTTACTTTGACTGACAGACAAGCGATCCGGGCGGCCCCGTAGGCCTAACTGGGCGGGCCGTACAGTTGGCCGGATTGGCGGCTCCATTGCAACAAATTTTAAATTCCGCGCCAAACTCCGAACCCAGGCTTGCATGGCGATCACAGCTGTCATCGATCAGAGTGGCCGAGTTGGCAGCTCTAGCGCAGAGTTGCATGCGATCAGAGCTTTCATGGTTCGAGACAAAGAAGAGCTTTTGCATGCATACACACGAACCGATCCCGTTAAAGCTCTCGTTTGCCATTTTTCATTCGACTGCAGAAAAAGTAAGACGCAATTAGGCGAAGCTGCGAAAAAAGTAAGACGCAATTAGGTGAGGCCGCGAAAAAATTAATTAATGCGCAGTTAAATCAACGGAAACTTATAAAAAAACTAAAAACCAAACTTTATTATATAGCCACAACAACCTGCGCGTAAATTGGCCATCGGAAAATATGAAATTCCAGCCGGGCGAGCATCGGACACCGCGCGGCCCATTGTGCGGCTCCTCTAGACTCATGGCTAAAATATGAAATTAAAAATCCAGGCCTGAAGTGTGAAATGGCTGTCTGCCAGGCGGAGGGGGCAGCGGCACCGACGGCGGCGGCACTGGTGGGCCAGCTTGATTCGAGTTGGAATTTGGAAAATTCATTTGGCTTCGAGTCGCAGAACGAAGCGTAGGCCCCGATCGGAAATAGTAATCATCTGAACACGGAACTTGGCTAACACGGTACCCAATTAGCCCCGCCGAGTCATGAACAAAGAATTTCTCACCCAGGGCGGAACACCCATAACCGCCGATTTGGCCTTGGTAATTTGGCACAACCAAGCTAACCAAATGCGTCCTCATAACGGTCCCGCCCCACAGGAGCTGCGGAATGTGGTCTTTGGCACGGCCGCCATTCCCATGCGGGCCGAATGGCTGCAGACCGCCTTTGTCTTTGGCGCCCCCAAGGAGGAGCTGGCCTACGGCCTGCGTTGCCCCAGGAACGCCACCCGTGGCATGCTGTCGGTGGTCCAAGGATTTGTCATGAAATATCTGCTCTTCTCCCGCAAGAGCAGCCGTGCGGCGACCATGGCCGAGTAAGGCAACCAACCAAGTCTTCTGGGTCCAACTAATGGGATTTATTTTGCAGCCCGCTCCTGGCCACGGCTGAGATGCAGCGGGAGGCCTTGTTCTGTGCCCTGGTGGAGATTTTACGCACCATTTCCGACAAGGGCAAGGTGACCATTGTGCTGCCCTCCGAGGACGAGGTGTTTGTGGACCACAGCGCCACGTATTTCCATGATTCGCTGACTGAAAAGGTGGGTCCGCCGTTGGGTTGCATAATCGGATTTCTATTGATTTTCAAATGACATTTTCTTGGCAGCTTTATGTGTTCACTCTGTCGCCCAACGAGGAGCTCGAGCATTTCCTGAAGCGCAACTTTAAATACGTAAGACTCCCACTCCCCCCACCTTCTTATAGAAAAAGAAATAAGTTTTTGTCTGACTCTCGTTTTAAGTTCACAGAGGAGGAGACCCCGGGCACTCTGCTCTTTCTTTATAGCGCCGTCCTCACCCGTTCCCTGGGAAAGTAAGAACTGACTTAGGCAGCTTATCAACCTTCCATTCGATACTGAGAAATATTTTCTGGCTTTAATTCTTTGCCTGGATGCCGCCGGAAGAGTGAGGACCGATCTGGACTCGACGAAGGCCTCGCCGCTGACCATGAGCAACCACGAGGAGGGCTCGCTGATGATTGTCACGCTGCTGCTGACGGGCCGGGCCACGCCCTACATCCACAACGGAGTCATCAACGTGGGCGACGAAAGCAGCTACGTGAGTATGCTAAAATGATTCAGCAGCAATTTCAGGAGGACCCCTCGCCTTTTGGGTTTGCAGGCAGTGCCGCAGTACGGAGTTCTCAAGCGTTGCATGATAGGTTTTCTGCTCTGGGACATCGAGTCGTCCAATGTGAGTAGTTTAAATAGAAAATGTTTCTACTTTAAAGTGGTTTTGTTTGGCAGGCCGCGGTTAACCAGGCCCGCCAGCCGGGCTCGAGGTTAAAGACCCCCAACTATCCGATTTGGATAACCAGCTGCACTGGCCACTACGGTGTGATTTTCAATCGAAATCCGGACCTGCTGAGGAACTATCATGCAGAGTCCCGATTCGATGTGAACTACTACAGCTGCTCGGGCCATCAGATCCAGATGACCATCGACAACCGCACGTACAACGAGCAGGCTTTGGTTATGTTGGAGCGCCAACCAGTGCAGGAGAGTACCTCGTTGTCGGGCAAGCCGGCGAAGGACGAAGGCGGCGCGGCCAGCGGTTCTGGAGGAGGTGCTTCTGCCGGTCTGGGTGGCGCTAGCGGCAGTGTTAGTGGTGGAGCTGCTAGTGGCGCTGGCGGCGGCGGTACAAGCGATGCGGTCGCCAAGGATGAGTCAAACCTCAATACGCCATTGCAGCGTTTGATTCGTACCAAGTGGGAAGAGGCAACTATAAGCTTTCACGTGCAGCCATCGATGTTGAGTTATCTATTCAGTACCACTCAGTGAACCGCTCCCCTCTCTATTTTAAATCACTGTTTAAATCACACTTTTTCTTTTTGCACCAGACCAATTTCGACTCGGTCGCACGCTGCACCCGTTTAACGCCCATTCTGCAATCTTTGTGAGGGGAATCTTGACGCATGTAAGCTTGTTATGTTGTCTCTTGGATCTATGATATAAATCGACATGGCATTGGCGTAGGCCGCACTCTCTTCAATCGGGCGAGTAGTCTTTAAATTACCTATTCAAAAATTTATGTAGATTTGTATACCCAAAATCCTGTTACCCCAGTCGCTCTATTGTCGGCTTGCGTAGCACGATTTTGGCTGGCTAAGATCAATTCGAGTTGAGTATCCGTTAAAGTCTAAACAACGATGGTCAAAACACGTAAAATATTAACACCCAACAGCGGCAGATATTTGAAAGAGCGCTTTCAAAAATCTGCTGTTCGTAGAATTCCAGAGAAAAAAAAAACGCCTCTCTTTGCACGAACCGCGACCTCAGCTAAGCTCCGACTATGCTCCAAACTATTGCCGCCCGGGGCCACTAGACGTGTTACCGAATTCTTAGACCTTATCACCAACATGCTTGAAAACACATCCAGCCAATAAAAAGGAGCATTCAACTAACTGAATTTGTTCTTTTAGGGACTCTTGGCGGCGTCTTGATCGCTGCGACAATTGGCAATTTTGTGGGGAATCTTCGACCAAATTATTTTGAGTAAGTGTTTTTTGAGTTAATTGCTTTTAAGTTCTATAAAAAAGGAGTGGATAAATTGTATTTACTTTGCCGTTACTGCCCCGTTGATGGGCCGTAGTAGCAGTTGACGTGCCGCTGCCACATTTGGCACGCGAGCCCGTGCCGCCGCCAGACACCGGAGACTCAACCACATCCACTTGTCCCTCTACACGATGTTAGTACGGTGCCCTGGAATCCTCATATCCTCCTTCGTCCTACTCCACTCCTTCTGCTGGCGGATAAAGCTTTCAGCGAGAATTATTTGCGCCCCATTGACGTCCTCGCACGGATTCCTTGAACTCGTTTATTAATGCTCAGCTGGGCCGTCTCTTGCAGGTGGATGTTTAATCCCTTAAAGGTGCTTAGTTTGTCTGTCTGCCGGCCGTCCGTCGGCTGCTCTCTTAGCCATCTAGCGGACGTCTGAGAGCTGAAAGAGGAAAACAGCTTTTCCTGGAAGCTTTCCTCCGAGGTAAATAAAAGCACGCAAGGCCCGGGCCACCTTTGGTTGTTCGCGATCGAAAAGCGCAAGTCATCGAGCGGGAAAATATTTAAATAATCGAAAATTAATCTAATTTCAACCCCGGCAATTACTCGCGATCGGGAAGTGCTAGTGATTAAAAAAAATATAAAAACTTAACAGGAAATCCAACAATTTTTATAACGACAAATCCAACGAAAAACTGCATCAGCACTGGGAAGGATAACCAACAACAACGACTCATCAAATATAAAGGTAAGTGCTATCAATTAAGTTTCTTTCTTTCTTAAATCTCTATTATTTGGAAAATCCTTTGCTGCTCGTCTCTCCGTCCCTTTAAAAAATCTGCCCTTGATCACCTGACTGACCGACTGCTCTTTGTCCTTCGATTTGCCCATTCACTTGATTGATTTCGCCTTTAGCCGCCCCAGCCCCTTTCCCCTGAGATGTCTCTTTAGCCTGTCTGTCCTTTCGGCCGACCGTCGCTCAAAATTTGCCCAAGTCCTTTTAACCTTTTCATAACAATGATTTTACAGCGTAGCCTTCAAATATTCTAAAAATCATTTATACAGGATCTAAAAATACATAAAAGTGCGGGAGGTCCGGGCCATAATTTTATTTTTATAATTCGAAAAATAATCCGAAAGAAAATTTCAACCATTAGTGCGTTGCGTCCGTTCAGTTGTCCGTCGCAGGACTCGCGTTCGAAAAGTGCTCGTCGTAAAAAAAATTAATAAATTATAAACGGAAATCGCGCGATTTTTAAAGCAGCAAATTAAACCAAACACATTAACACCAACAAGGATCACCAGAACAATACATCAAATTGAACAGTGACCACGATGTATAAAACAACAAACTAAGCCAAGAACAACATCAACATCAATCAGGATACCCAGCAACAATACCAGCAAGGATCACCAGCAAGAAGCACCAAGGATCAACAACCCATCCAAATTACCGGTGAGTGCGATTTTCATTCTTATTTTGTCCTTGTTTTGGGTTTCTCATTGGGCTGCCCTTGCTTCTTTCTTCAACTGGGAAATATCGTTGGCTCAAATCCTTTGGAAAGACTTTCCGCTCCTCCCTCCCTCGATTAATTGAAATGCTTGGGGGTTTTGTAAAATAAATATTGAGTTTATTTTAGAATTGCAAATATATTTTGCTTTTTTGTTAGTTTCTTGAATTTGTAATATTTTCATATTCAATGGGAAATATTTGAAAGTTGAGTGGACCCTTTTGCGGGGGCCAAAGACGGCAAGGTAAAAAAGGGTTATTCCCCGATTCTAAAGAAATAATCTTAAAATTATTCGAAAAAAGAAGGAAGAGAGGCAAAAAGAGTTCACTTAAATTTAAATCTTAACTATCCGTTGTCTTTCGATTGCTGTCCCTCGGCATGATTACAATTACGTGGGTGGATCCTACAAAATAAACCTAGACGAAAGGTCCTTACAAAATACAGTGCAAATATGTACAGAACGGACCTCCGCTTGTATAATACAAATCCTTAGGGAGTAGTCTAAATTTCAAACGTCTTTTCTCGCTGCAAGGCCGGCTGGGTAAAGATCCTTTAACTGGAATTGCAAATATTATCGTAGAATTCCGAATGCGAATGGAAATGTGTCTGGCTCTCTCAGAGGCTAAAAAATAATGTACATGGTTCGGTTGTCCTTCATCCTTCTCTCCTGCAAGGGGAACTCGGCTCGCCATTGTACCTGTACAATTTGGCCGAGTCCCCTGTGAGCTCACTCGTGTTTTTTGGTATCGTGGGTGTGTGTGAGTGGATTAATATGTTCCTAGCTAATTGTGCGCCTAACTAGAGTTTGGCTGGCCCGATTTGTGCTTTGCTATTCTAAGATTCTGCCGCCGTCCTACGGACGCACCAGCAGCTTTTCAATCTTCGCCAGGTTCGTGTCCCCGTAGCGCGTGAGGTTGACCGCCTGGGCGGGTTGATTCTTCTTTGTTTGCGTGTGCCAAGTGAGAATCTGAAGAATAGAAAGGGAAATGATTTAGATACGCTCAAATTTAAGGGACAGGCTCTCTCACCTCGGTACACTCGGCTGCCAGCAGCTCGATTTCCACATTTTGCAAAGGGGCCAAGCTGCGCAGGAAGCCGTCCTCCTCGTAGCCCGGCTTAAACGGCATTTCGGCCTTGGGTCGCTTATGCAGAAACTTCACGCTCACCGCGAACCCGGCCATGTCCACGGGGTACTTCCTTCCCCCTATCCAGCCATCGTAATACCCGTTCAGCTTGCCCTTCCTTATGATGGGACTGCTCACACCTGTGCGTGTGACCAGCCCCACCGGCCACATGGCCACCTTCTTCGTGTACCGCATCTGCAATTGCCAGGATATTCGTACACTTCCTATCAGTTTTGGGTGTGGCCAACTTACCTGCTCGAATATGTTAATGTCGTAGGTGTTGTCGTCGTCCGCAAAATAGAAGACCCCCTCGGTGGCATTGGCTCTGAGCCACTTGAGGCCGCGGTTCCGATTCGACACCCCGCGCGGCTTGGGCTTACTCTTCTTGTACACCTCGGGCATGGGGGCTGCAAACAGACAAACAACAATGAGCTGTAAACATGCCAGCGATAGGGGAGGGCCGACTCACCGACTAAGTACTCGTAGGGCACGCCGATCCGGTCGAGGGTTTGGTAGACCAAAGGCGACTTCTCTTTGGCGTCCTCGATGACCAGCCAGAGGAGATTGGTTATATGCTTCAGGGTGTAGCCGAGTCGGGTGAGCTCGGCCAGCTGCTCTGGCCGCCGGTACGTGGGTGTGATTATATACAGCGGCGGCTGGCGGGACGATGACGAATAATCAAAGGATAAGTGACCACAACTAGAAAGAGCTGGGGAACTAAAACTACAAAGTAAACTGACGGACATGCGTAGAGCGCAGCGTGTGGCCCATTTTATGAGCGATTATGCAAATTAATTTGCCGGCCACCCGGGGGGTGGAGGTTCCTTGGCGTGTCTACTGACATTGCAAATGGTTGGATGTTTTTTTGAAAATATTTACAACACCACTTGGCGCACAACACAAATAAATAACCATCAGCGCGGGCACAAAGCAAATAAAACGACAGCCACTTTGCCAAATTGTCTATTGTCGTTGCATTCGAACGAACAGAAAAAGCGGTTAAAAATATGAAAAGCTTGCATGCAAAGCCAGGAAACTGCAGGAAAGGGTACAAAGTCGAGAGGATTCCCCCAGTTGGGAGATTTCTGGGCCTTGGCGCTGGCGCCCTTCATCTAATTTAGTCCCCGCCTTTGACATTGACTGTAGGGTATCTAAATTTAACAGCCTCCTAGGCTGGCACCCACCCATCCACCCCCACACACTCAGTATGCCCACCCGCGTGATTGTCGAAATGCAACAAGCGCGCGCGAATCTTTTCAATTGGCCTGCAGTTTTGCACCGAATCTAGATCATCGTCAACGAGCTTGGCTGGCCCCTCGTACTATCATCCAAATAGAGCTGAATTCTGGGGCAGTTAGTGCAATTCGGTGGCGGTGGCGGGGGGCCGTACGCAATTTTCAAATTAGGCTCTTCATGCAAATTCTGAATTAAAATCTTTTTGTTTGCATTTAATTGGAGCGCAGATATCATCATCACACGAGCCAACCAGCCACTGATTAACCCAAAATGTGGACAGAGCTCCCCTCCCCCGCCCTCTTGGTCTCTTTTTGGTCAAACAAATAAATTAAATGAACTTGCCAACTGCAAACTTGGCTTTCCCTTGTATTTGCATAGCAGTCGCTGCCGCCATGCGCTTCGATAATTTTCCATGATTTCAGGCCACCGATACTTCCCGATGGTTGGGGTGGGGATGCTCTGTCAACCGCAGTGCCACTTCCTCTTGCGAGGAGGGCAAACAAACAAAGTACAGTCAGGGCCACTCGTGTTCCTATGAATGCAAATAATGATTCGCTTGGCCGGGGAAAAAGAATCTGTAAGTGGCAGCGCACAGAGGGAATCGATTGCCCTTTCAACTCGTCTGCCTCTGATCTGTGGGAATTTCTAATGACGTAAAAGTCACTCGCACTCAGGAATTCTTTTACTTCGGACTCATTGCAATTCTCTGGAGCTTGTCAATGAGCCAAGTTGAGGGTAAAAAACAATTACACAAATTAAAAAGCAAACAAAGCAAAGCAAACAATTTAACCATCGATAAAAACAAACGTGCTCTCGCCTCGAGGAAGCTACGATTTGTACAAAAAAACACTTCAGATTTGCAGAGATAAGGAGAGCAAAGGAGAGGTAGAAAAATAGCCATATCTTTCGGTATATAAAAAGAAAGGATTCAAGGGGAAACCGAAGAAGTCTTTAAAGTTCTTCTTAGATTCTTAATTAATTTTATTTTCACCTCAAATGTTTGCCTCTTCCAACAGATAAGAGGTCTCTTCCGAAGGTTTCTATAACTTCCTAAAGGAGGGGAACCCAAGAAGTCTTTAAAGTCTGTCTTGGATTCTTAAATGAGTCTGTTTTCACCCCGAAATGTTTGCCCTTTTCTCACAGTTAAGTCTTCTTAGTCGTCTCTTCAGACGGATTTAATAACTTCCTAAAGGAGAGAACATCAAAGAAGTCTTTAAAGTCCATCTTAGATTCTTCAATGAGTCTGATTTTACTTTGAAATGTTTGCCTCTTCTCACAATTAAGAGGACTCTTCAGAACTTTAATATCTCTGGGTTTCCTAACTTCAGAGAGCACTTCTACGTTTCTCAGACAGTCAGAGAACTCTTTTTTTCCACTCTTTTAAGAGTAATCTAAACCCATTCAAGTCTTCAGCTCTCTTAAGAGTGTAAGATCTCAAGCAGGCTAAGAAGTACTCTTTCCCATTCCAAACCTGATGTTTTCTCTATATTATTGGAAGCTGAATCATAGGCAAACCTTACCATCTTCCAACCATCTCTCAAGACCTTCCTTGGCTCTTTAAATCTCTCCTAAAAAAGACCAAGAAACGGGGAATTTAAGTTTAAATTCTGCTAGCTTTCTAGGCTGAGACTTAGGCAATTGAGGAAAGGAATTCAGTGAGTGTTGCAAATTAAGTGGAGGAAAGCAAGCAGCCATTAAAGGCAAGCCTCACACACACACACACGGGCGCAGGAAAAGCAAGCAACAAACAAGCAAATAGCAATTAGACAATAGGAGATTTGGGGGGAAACAATATGCAGATAAGCCGAGAAGAGGATGGAGAAGAAAGTGAGCTTGGATGAAGGAAAAGAAACGAAAGGATTCAGATTCAGTTTTAGTTCTTCTCGGCAGGTGGGGACGCAGTGGTCGTTCGCTAGATGGACTACTTTCTAAGGATTCTAGGATTATGCAAAGACATTTACGGGCTCGGAAACTGGAACGAATGCTTGGCGAGTGGAAGTTGACGGTGCCTCGGCGAGCTTAGGCGACTGTTGTTGGTGTCCTTGTCGGTGTTGTTGTTGTTGGTTGGAGACCGGCGTCGATTTGACTCTATTCGTGGTCGTTGTGGTTGTTGTTGTTGTTGTTGTCGATGACAACGACGAGAATGATGAGGATGATGATAATGGCTGCGTGGCCGGGCTGGGGCTACTGCTGGTGGAGGTGGAAGTGGGCGTGGTGATGGGATTACGTTTGTCAGCAGATGTTAATGAGTCTAATGGGGAAGCAATGAAAGTGCCGCTGCTGTTGCTGGCAGCGACTAATGAAACCATTGCCGATGACGATGACCCGTTAATCGGCCGATTGGGCGACTCCTCTTGACGTCCTGACAGACCGTCGGCGGAACCCGATATCAGGGACATGGGCGCCCAAAAGTACGAAGCGAATGAGTTCCCCGCTAATGCGGATGATGAAGACGATGACGATGATAATGATGATGATGAAGAGGGTTTTTCTTGATGCTAAATTCGGTTCACAGTTCACGGAATGCGGTTAGTTTCGTATGCATGTTAGAAATGGAAGAAACAAGAAGATGAAGAAAGAAAACATTTATGACAATTTCATAGACAACGAATACTTCAGGGAAATATCTTTCAAGATCTTAAGACTTTCGCTATAAGAAAACTCTCTAAAATCAACTATATTCGGATCTATAATTCAAATCTATAAAGATTTATGAACCTCTCAAGGCAAATAGAAGAGATCTTAGAGTTAAGAGAGATCCACTGCTCTCAGGATCAGATCTCAGGGCTTAGGATTACCCAATTCCGATATCTTCAAGTTCTGTAAGTTGAAAAGTCCTTGGCTTTATGATGGGCGGGAAATGGAGATCCAATTATCTCTGTTATTGGAAGGGTGTGTTGCCCGTTTATGGGATGGGCGTAGGGCTGTCATAATTTAACCCTTTTTTATGCTCTAATTGCCAATGGGACTGTTATGTGTTGGGAGATCGGCAAACTGCCCGGGGACAATTAACATTTCTCGATTCTTGATTTACAACTCCAATCACTCGATAAGAAATCAATTTACGAATCAAATCAGCCCCTCCCCAAATTTATACACCCACGTAATATTGCCAGAATTTGCTGTTATCGTTGGGTGATAGAAATTTTTATCTATTCCCCAAAAGGTTGGGATATCTAACGAGAGGCACTGAGGGTCGTATATATATATTTTTTTGGGGAGTGAATTATGAGTCGACTAAGTGAATCACCACCGAAAATATTTAAAACTCGGGGCACTAACAACACACAAATCACGGTTGAAAAAATCACGGTGACAACAAAAGTGCAGGCTACCACCAACCCACGCTTATCAGTGGCGAGTGGAGTGCTCTGTGGGCCTGGGTGACCCGGACGCTTACCTTTATCACCTCGTTGGTGGCCAGCGGCTGGCGGGACATGTGGTATTGATACAGGACCATGTAGATGCAGGTCGTGGCCACGAATATGGTCAGGTACATTTTAATGGATTTTCCCAGTGCCATTTTGTTGGTGCTTCCACTGCTGCTGCTGCTGCTGCTGTCGATGAGGTTTCTGCTGCTGCTGCTGTGCTTCATATCCACAAAGTTGTTGCTGTGTTGTTGTTGCTGTTGCTGTTGTTGTTGTTGTGGTGTCGTGTTGCATGTGTTTCTGTTTGTTTTTTGCGTGTTGGTCTCGTTACTCTTCTTTGGTATTTTGATTTCATTCGTTTCGTTTTTCCTCTTTGGTTTTGTAGCTCGAATGTTTTTCTGAATTTAAATGCTGCCGGTTTTTTTCACTTTTTACCAATTTTCAATAAACCCCGACCTCCTCCTATCGACCTTTTCACCTCTTTGGGGTGTGCCAGTTACGCAATGAGGCCTGAAATTTTTATTTACCTTATTACGCAGTCTTTGTATCCCTTGCCCACAATCGAGAATGGCTGGGAATTTGTGATTAAACTTTACTCACCTCTGGCTGGGGTCAGTTGCCGCGAGTCGTTGAGGCGTGGAAATTCCGGCAAAACTGAAACGAAGAAACCATAAACCATTATATATACCCAGATATCGGACTATTCTAATCTATCCATGTAATCTAGAAAACAAGTTTGTGTCATCAGCGAACTTATCGATCGAAATTCGCAAGTGTCTCTGACCAATTCACACGATTAAAGGGAGGAATATTTTTGCCCAGGGTCTGAGTTAAAGGTTCCCTGAGTCTCTGACCAATTTGTGCGATTAAAGGGAGGAATATTTTTGCCCAGGGTTCCCTGAGAAAGATAACAGATTTCCGATAAAACTCCGACCATTTGGTCATGCGGACCGAAGTCAATCAACTCTCCAAATCAAACCGTGTCAAAATATGAAATACCCATAAAATTTATTCCCTCGCCCGCTGGTTAACTCAACCTGACGATCTTTTCGCCGAACCGACTTCTCCAATTATCAGAGCTGTCGATGGAAATATTGAATTTGTAGATTGATGGCCTCAGACATCGGAACACGGCTGGCAAATTATGATGCCTTGCTGATAGCGTTGGGGGGTTGGGGGGGGAAGCGGAAACATCAGAGTAGATAAGGGAAAAGGAAAGCCATAAATTTGCGAGGGACGGGCGACGCCTACGACTGGTTAAATGCGTGGCAACAACCAAAACTTCCTGTATGTCGACCGGAAGTCTCTCTCTCCCCCCCTCTCGACCGTAAGGATGTGTTAGGGTGGCTCTTCCTGCCAACCTTCTTCAATTATATGGCAAAAGCAACGGCTGCTCGCGTGTTTAGCAAATTTAAAAATCCATTTACAAATCTCCCCCGCCCCCAAGCTCTAAAGAGTTCATTGGCCTTTCTCCTTCCACACGCCACCTCTTCCTTTCGAGAGTTGCCAAAGTTTCCATATGCAAACAACAAACAAGCGCAGGCTGGCAGCCAGAATAACGAAAAAAAAGGATTGCAATTAAACAAAAAACCCAAAAGGGAAACAACAAACGCAGCGAAGAAGGCGATTTACATAAGTTTTTTAAGGACTTGCCTCGGTGTAATTATTTCATGCTGCCCCAAAGGGAACTAAGCGGATCTCCGGCAAACTTCCTTCAGGTGGAGCAGGAAAGTTTTCGTCCATCGGAAAAGCGCAGTTTTTCTTGCCTCATTTGCTTTATTTCACCCTGAAAGTTGCCCCAAGTTTTGCCATATTTTCGGTGACTGTAAAGTCGCTTGCTTTTAATTAAAGCCAAACTCACAAAAAGGCACAGAAAGAGGAGGGAGGGTCTTGTCCGTCCAACAGGGCGTATGGAAAATACCCCGAATGTCACGTTTACGTTGCCGCAAACGAAAACCAACAAAAAAATACACATAAATTATTTATCGTCTATATTTTTCGCCAAGGATGCGACCTGCGCTGACAATTCCCAGTGGGCAAAGTTTTGTCCTTAATTTAAATATATATACATTTTTTGCGGTTGATTTAATTGCGAGCTGGAAAAAGTCATTAACGCGTCCACCAATTGATGTTTTAAATTGACCATTTTTTCCTTTCAGCCGGCCCACACACAGGACCCCAGGGAGCGCCTCGCATTTGTGGAAATTCAATTAAATAAAATGAGGGCTCTTTGCAAATCGAGAGAAAGCCAAGTCCTCGGAAGGAATTTACTGTCGGAACTTAACCCATTTACATGGCAATTGCGGCAGCGGAGGCGACTGCCAGGCGACAGCGCTCCACTTGCCACAAGTGGGTGCAAAGTTCGGCGATAAGGCGCCACCTTCGGCCCACTGCACTTGGCCGGGCGCCCCGACCATGTGTCCTTGAGTGGGTCCTACGCTTGGCAGGCGACAAGGAGAGGCGACTGGCGCCGGCTCAGGCTCACAATGGCGGCATCCGAGCAGCGCGATGACGCGCCCAGGCGACGCTCTTTTTTTATTCTATTTCCTTTCAATTTATTTCCTTCGTCATAATCCTGGCGCGTCTGTTGGCGCGCCCATCAACTGGGTCGCTGTGGCGCCCTCTTCTCCGGGGGAAGCGGCCAAACAATTGCATAATTTTCGGCGCATTAGGCACGTCCGTCTGTCACGTCCATCACACACTCGCGCAGCCCACACACAACTCCCGACCAAAGGCCCAATTACTGGAGCTGGGAGCTGCGACCAGCGACTTTAAGCTGCTTATGCCGCACATATCCCAATGAAGGAGCTCGAGGAAGCTCCAGACCAGCGTGCGTAGCCACAACCGGCAGCCGGACTGCCCTAGGCGAACATAGCCGGGCTGGAAGAGTTACCTGTGCTCCTTCAGCCGCTACAGCCAGCCTGGAAGGACCCCCGGAAGCAGCACCAGACAACGAGTAACCTGAAAGGTATACTAGCCGCAGGTCAGGGCCACGGGCAGCAAGAAAGGACTATCAGCACCAGACCGAGACCACGGACAGACTGGAAGGATTATCAGCAGTCGCCCTAGCTTTGGTCCTCCGGGCGCTACCAGCAGCACTCCAGGCTACGGACAGCCAGAAGGGAGAACCAGCTGCAGGCCCCGACCATGGACAGCCCGAAAGCCGTTGCCACCACATGCGAGCGCATCTAGCTTGGAAGGACTAGCCGCAGGCAGCCAGAAAGGACTACCAGCCCCAGCTTTAGGTCCTGGGGAGCCTGGGAGGACTACCAGAAGCAGCCGCACGCTATGGGCAGCCTGGAAGGATTACCGATAGCAGCACCATGCTACAGGCCTCTTGAAAGGAATACCAGCCGCGGCCCAGGGCCAGGAGCAGTCTGGAAGGACTATAAGCAGCAGACCCAGGCCACGGACGGACAGCCTAGAATGATTACCCGTAGACCCGACATTCGAGCATATCTAGCTTGGGAGGACTAGCCGCAGGCAGCATAAAAGGACTACCAGCAGCAGCTTCAGGCCAGCCTATGGGCAGCCAAGAAGGACAACCAGCAGAATCCCCGGACCAGCAAAAGCCTGGGGACCTCCCGGTAGCCTCCCCAGGCCAGAACCCGTAGCTGGCTACGGGCAGCCTGAAGGACCCACCGGTGGGTGCCCCAGGCTGGCCCCCGGAGCCGGCTACGGGCAGCCTGAAGGACCCACCGGTGGGTGCCCCAGGCTGCGATCCGTAGCCGGCTACGGGCAGCCTGAAGGACCCACCGGTAGCCTCCCCAGGCTGCCGCCTGTAGCCGTCTACGAGCTGCCTGAAGGAGCCACCGGTATGTGCCCCAGACTGCCGCCTGTTGCCGGCTACGCGCAGCCTGAAGGACCTACCGGTGGGTGCCCCAGGCTGGCCCCCGGAGCCGGCTACGAGCAGCCTGAAGGAGCCACCGGTGGGTGCCCCAGGCTGACGCCTGTAGTTCCCTCGACCCAAAGCCACGCACACACACACACACAGAGTTGGGCTGATAAAGCGACTCACAGATTTACTCACGATTTAATTCGGGAATTTGAGCGCGGGACCACGAACTGGTGGGCATTTCAGAGCCGGAAGCAGCCACTGACTGCCGGCCTGTTTCAGTGGCAGCTTCTCGGACTGAGATTCGATTAGGTCACTGGATTCGACACGTCGCGTTTGGATGACTTAAGCGAGTTTACTGCGCCGCAAGGCATGAAATTGCATTCCCCCAAACGAACCGCCCGCACTCACAGCCGACAGGCCACTGAATTGAGTGCTGCCCAGCGGAGTCGATCGGCCTTCACGGCGGTGGTAAGGAGCCCTCAGGAACCGCCTGCCAAGGAGGACCTTTCTGGGTTTTTGGAGACGACAAAAGACACCGCTCAGCGCTTTGTCGGACGACAAGTGAAGTCAGCGGGAAATTGGCGGTTGCTTTTCAGGCATTCGCACGTTCACGCAGTTCGGAGTTGCAGCGAATGGGCTTATAAATCTGGTGGGATTTGATTTATAACTGCGATTTATGGGATCGCTATTGGGTCCGGGACGTTTCGGGCTTGACATCCATCATGCCGAAGTGGCCCACGCACATGACTTATAGACGGGAAAGGTCGGACCAATAAAAAGGGCTAACAAAATTATGGCAACCAATTAGCCGGACACGGGCCACCCGGGGGAGGCCGTTGGTTGTCATTAGCAGCCCGAAATGGCGTGGCCAGCGCCGCGATATCGATTGGCAGCCCTCGGGCTTTCCAGCTGCCCCATAAATTCCCCGAAACAAAGACAACCCCGACAGTTGGCCGGAGAGAAGCTACCAGTCGAAATTTACAACTGCTTAGGTTCTTTATCTAAAGACAAAATCGAAGAGGTGATGAGACGGCGTTGGAGGAGACTTCCCCCTGCCCTTTCCCGGTTTATGGACTTTTGATTGTCTGCCATTAAGCAGGATTGTGGCGGGGGGACTATAATGTCGTGGGTGTGACTCCCCCTCCCCAGCCAGGGATTCGACGCACGCAAGGCCGAGCCGAGACACGTAGAAGAAGAACGGAAACTTTGACTTGCCCCAAGAAAGGGAGGCAACTGTTGCACCGCCCCCAGCCCCCCACCACCCTCTTTAACGATGGCAAGACGACAGCGCAACAGTTGATTAATTAAGTCGGAGACGGCGGCTATATGTTGGCACCTTATGATTTGGATGGAGGGCGTCGCATGCACCGGTCTTGGCCTCGATTCTTTTAATGGGTCTTATTTGTTTTGGAAACTTAATTAGCTGGACGGGCGATTCCCCCGACCGTTGATAATTTCTAGAGAGCGTAAAATGCAAGATGGTCAAAATAAATCGCAATCAATAAACTTTTTTTGGTAGGGGTTTCCCCGCCTCAACTTATCCAATCAGAATTTGAATATTTTCCCAATGATAAAGCCACGAGAAATTCCCACAGACAAGCCAACTCATTGCTCGGCATTTCCTTAGGCTACGATAAAAGACTTGGAAGCGGCGCTCCAGGAACCCCGACGGCCAGAAAGACCACTGATACGAGTTTCTTGGGTCGCAGAACTCATAGAGCCCTTTATGGGTTTTCTACGCGGATTTGCTTGCTTTGTTCTCCGGTTGACTGGTAAGTCGACTGACCGATAAGTGGCCAGTCACAGGCACGGAAAACTTATCTGGCCTCTCGGCCTGTAATCGCCGCTTGAGGGTCCACTTGGTTTTTGAAACCGAGCGGAGCGGAAGTTGCGGTCCAAATGGGGGCGTCTCCCGCCCCTAAATCCCAGCCAACCGATGCGATCTCTCGAATGGACACGAGGTTGCAATGCGTCACAAGCAGTGAAAGTATTCGCGGTTTTCGGGGCCAAATGTGATAAGCGGTGGACAATTTGTCTGGATGGCTTTTATCGGTTTAAATTGCGATATCGACAATCAAAGGAATCAGTCTTCGAGATAACAAAGCCGTTACATTAAGCATTATTCTACACAAATTGTAAATCAGTTTGGCTATCGGAAAGGTTTCCGAGCGAAACGCCTATCAGCCCATTCGGTAATAATTTGGATAATGTAAGTTCGATAGGCCAGAATAGTTAACAAACACAAATTACAATTACAAGGCAATCAATGGACAAGCCGTATGTATAAAGTATTCAAAATAATAATAATAAATGGAAATAAAAAGGTATCCAAGTTATTTTGAGAGCTTACAGAGTTAGGGAATCGATTATGGTAAGCTGGGCTAAAGCTAAAAGTGGGACAAAATGGAAGAAACCTTTGAACCATGAACTTTTAGGTCTATCGCTTGCTTCTGATCAAAATGGGAAAATAAATAACCAAATGCTAAACAGGAAAGGCATCTAAATTTAAAGTCCGAAAGGAGCTAAGGGACAACAGATCAGACAGAATTAAAAGGGGTTTCAAAAGGCAATTAAGCTGAAGCTTGAAAAGAGCTAAAAAGAGTTGCATGATGGTTTAAAGTTCGAAAGATTCTGACTCCAAACTTTAAAGATATTCTTTATAAGAAGAAGAGTTGAGGATAGAAGAATATCAACCGTTTGTTGAAAATCTTTTACAAATACCGGAAAGAGTATACAACTGCAGGTGAGTTTCCCCAAAAAGAAACCATAAGTTTTTCCAACCAAAATAATCATTTTTCCTTCTCTAAAGAACCTTAGCCTCATAGCCCACAACATCACCTGAATTCGACTTGAGAAACAACTAAATTCCGACCCTACATAATAATAAGAGAAGAATATCTATCAACTCCTAAAATCAACTGGGCCCCTAAACGTGAGTAAACTTCACGAAGAAATGTTTCCCTTTTCATTAACTTCTACTATTCCATTTACAGAAAAAGAGTATTCGAGGTTTTTAGATGAAAGTATTTCCCCCAAACGAAGTGGTTAGGAATTGGAAGCCGAGGCAGGCAACCCTCGAATCGGTTTTGAATCGTTACTTACTGACACTCAAAGTTCATGGCCCGTTGCCAACTGGAAGAAAGTGAAAAATTGTCGAATTTGCCAATTGAATTACAAAACGGCAACGGGCCCCCGCCCTGCGGCCGTCTACGAAAAATTGCAATGCAGACAAAACAGAAAACAGCCAGCCGACCAAAGAAACGAGTTCAAGTGGCGAGCCAGGCAATTTCGAGTGTCCGGCCCAGCAGTCCCCCTTGGAATTCCAACAGGGGCAACAGCTGACGGAGAGCCAACGAAGGCTCTCAAAGGACTGCAGTGATTCAGTTCTGCCTGTCGGCCGACGGCCGAACGAAAGTCCCAAGCAAAACAAAGGGAAATCCAAGCCAAAATTGCCGGCAAAACTTGGCCAGCAGCGGGTGGACGCCTCGTTGGCCCCGAGGCCAAGTCGGCGCCGGCACACATGGCGCCCCGACGGGGGCAGGGACGCCGCCAACGAGAAGAAACTTTGCGTCCAACTTGGCAGACTCGGCGTGGACGAGAGGGAACAAATTGAATTTCAGG
Organism: Lissocephala sabroskyi; assembly: GCA_037075105.1. Lineage (NCBI taxonomy): Eukaryota > Metazoa > Arthropoda > Insecta > Diptera > Drosophilidae > Lissocephala > Lissocephala sabroskyi. The sequence goes on from JBAMCP010000798.1 coordinate 26,888, forward strand.
TTTTAACTGCTTGTGGAATTATTGCCACTGTGGTGGCCGGGGAGGCCGTCATCCTTGCTTCCTTTGATTGTCCTTGCCGGCCGCACTGGTTGGCATTTTTAATTTCAACTGCCGCTCAAAATGCCCAGCCCAAATGGCATTTTAAAAATTTAATTGCTATTGGATTGCCAGGCGTCGCTTCGTCTCGTAGACGTCCTGTCTGTGGTCCTTTGGCTCTCGTCCTCGGCTGGCCTGTGTTGTTGGCCAACAAATTGTCTACTTTGTAGCCAAATTGCAAGTCCCCCGGAGGCTTTCGTTTCTGTGTCATGTTTGTCAATTTGACTGAAGTCTTCCCCCTTCGTCTTGTTTACGCAGACTGTCCTGCGTCTCCTGCCACAACAATAAAGCAAGTTAGTCAGTCCACCAAATGGAAATTTTGCCCGGGGCCCAAATACAGATGAAATGGTTAAAGGATAACAGCGATGGGGGAAACCAAACATTTCCTGCCAGCCCAGACTCTCAGGAGAACCCACAACCCCAGGAATGGCCAAAGGACCTTCAGTTGTTTCATTAATAAAATTGATTTCCGAAATATAAATTAATTAACGATTTAGAATATCAAATAAATAGATCTAAAGAACCTCGAACTGTTTTACTTTTTGGTAATCATTAATAAAGTTATTTTCGAAGGATTCAGGTTCCTTCAGCTTTAAGGAAACTTTCCCAAGACCCGAAAGTTTTCTCGCCTGGCCGAGTGTTTTCATTAAAATTGTTTGCACTGCAAAGGAAAGGAAGAAATGACGACGATGCCTGGACAAATTCGTATTCAAGGAATTTCCTACATTTCAAAATGTTTGCATTCGGCATTTCCCGGCTAGGGAGTCCTGCCGCCTAAGCAGCAGCTGCTCCTTTCGCATGCCCAAAGAAATGCGCACGGAATGTCTCCGAACGACCGGCAAAATGCGACGAGAATTCACAATTGTCCCCTCGACCAAGAGGAGTGCCAGGAATGACCCAGGACACTCGAACAAACGGCAGCCATAATTTTCTCTAATTTCTCCAAGGCCTGCGGTGCCCCCGAACGCGGGAGGGTTCAACGTGATCTTAATTGTCATAATCACAGGAAGAAGGCGGCGCAAAATCACCCTAACAAGGACCAACCCAGAACCGTCCACCTCCTGGCCGACCCAGCCTGTCCCCAGGGTCCTCCTGTTGGCGCCCCAGATGCGCGAAGAACGTGGCAACGTGGCCGCCGGCGTTGCCGTGTCTCTTGACTTTCCCGCCCAGCGCACGGCTCGTCCTTTGGCCCACCTCAGGGGACCTTTGTTAATCATTTTTCTGCTCACAGATTTCGCACGCACGCACATGTCAAGGGGGAGAGCGATCCGCGTGAAAGGAGCAAGGACTGCGACGTGAGGCTTGATGGTGCCAACGAGCCTTCGCCTAGCCCGGCGGGCCAACGGGTATTTGCATTTATATGAGGAGAGGCGACCCATGCACCCCAATGTCCTGGGCTGGCTTTCCTTTATTTTTATTATGATTACCAGGCATGTAAATTTGATTGAAGAAACGGAATCACAAGTGAGAAAAAGAAACGGCGCCCAGCGGGGATGGGGGGGCGGGGAGGACGTGCTTTTTATCCTCCAACGAATGGCAGTTAAATAGGCCAAGTGTGTTGGGGATTTTCAAAGAGATTTCCGAGTCTACGACTCGAGATAGAAACTAAGGCAATTTAAAAGATTTCAAAAGGGATAAAACGCAGCCAGGCAGGTGGTTAAAGGATATCTCTT